>JBBBDQ010000642.1:662500-677500 GCA_037127315.1 Ascarosepion bandense
TGAATAATAAAAAATTCGTAGAAATTAATTTTCAATGAAAAAGTTAAGGGTATGAAAAGTTCATAAAAAATGTTCGTAGCAGTAATTTGTTGAAAGAGATAAGGAGAAAGAGAAAGCGGTCAATGTCTGAGTCGCTTGAAGTTGAAGTTACATTTTAGATGTTTGTCTCGCGGCTCTCATCTGACTCTCCGACTGACTGACGTTGATGAAGCCCTTTTATTGTAATCTAGATTTTTCGCACTTACTCGCAAAGTCCTTTTGGTCTTGCAACTCGCTCCAATTCGTCAAAAATCATTTTAACGCCTACTTGCGAAATCTGGTTTCGACTTTTTCGTTAAGCACATGGTCAATCCTTTTTCTATATGAGAAAACCAGGATTTCACAAGTCATTGTGAATTTTTGTAAAAGTGAAGAAGAAGGTAATTTTAATTAATTTCTTTTCCGCTACAGGTACATCACCGCATTTTCGATATCTGACTTTTAAACTGAATGTTTAAAAATGAAAATTTTTCTTTAAACTTTTATTTTAGTTTTAGTTGAAAGTTAAATGATTAAATTTACTATTTCCAGTAAACTCTCTGGTTTATTTCAAGCAGAAATTATATTGATTGGAATATAAAAGTTTGAGATTTTTTTTTTAATTGTTGAATTTTACGACCATTTTTAAGCGATCGACACATTCCTAAACAAAAGTTAATTGTTGGTTTTTAAAATCTTGCAAAAATAAAATATACGTCTGTGACACATTATTTTTGAAAAATTAGCAAATTTTATGTTAACTTAATCTGATTTATACAAGTATTACTTATGCATAGCGTGAAATTTAGAATAAAACTATTTTTTAATCACAGATTTGAACTTTTTGACCTGTAAATCAAGAATTTGTTAACAGTTTCTTGATTAGAGATAAACTGTATGTTGTTTATAAGTAACAAAATTGTACAAATATTTTTTCGCGTAAGAGAGGAAACTCTGACCTTTTAATTTGCACATAGAAGTTACCATACAAAAAAAAAACTTCAAATACACAAAAAAATGTAATTATTTTAAAAATATGACAAGAGAACGATTTTATTAAATTTTTCAATTTTTGATAGGCAATATACTCACCAATTCTTAACAAAAAAAAACAACAAAAAAAAAACAATCTAACCGAAACAGTTCTTTCAAAATTTCTAAAATATTTCTGAAACTTTATAAATTATTATAATACTAAAAAAAATAATTCTTTTAAAATCGATTTTTTTTTCTTCAGACTATTATGTCCTTACTTTTTCTTATTTATTCAAGCAATGAAAAGCTTATCAAATTAAATAATATTATAGTTTTATTGCATTATTATTTTAATCTTTGGAGCAGATTATTATATATATATATATATATATATATATATATATATATATATATATATATATATATTTTAATCATTTCACCCCGGGCAAGGCGTAAAAGCCACTGATGTGCGAGGGGCTACATAACTGAAAGAAAATTCATTAGAGGAGGGAGAAGAGGATTATTAGAAAGAAGCAATAGAAAGATGAAAATGCAGGTGTAATGACAGTTGCAAAGGTGGGGGGGGGAAAGGGAAGGATATACGGGGTGGGGGAAGGGCTAGAGTCAAGTGGTTAGTAGATGAGTATTGACATTGCATTTAAATTTCTGGAGGTTGTAACCGTCAGGAAAGCAAGAATATGGGAGCGAGTTCCACAGGCAGGAAGTGCGAGAGAAGAAGCTGCGGGAGTAGAATTGTCGTTTGCATTTGGCTAACCTAACTGTGAATGGGTGGGACCCAGTTGCCAGTCTGGTTGCACGAGTAAACACCTGTTGAGGAGGCACCAGTGACTTAAGTTCATCTGCGCAGAAGCCATGAAAGTACTTATAGCACAGACAAAAGGAGGCCACATCTCGTCGGTGGGGAAGTGGCTGTAGTCGAGCCGCCAAGTCAGCACCTATCACGTTACTAACTCTCCTTTGGAGCCTGTCGAGAACACTGAGGTTAGCGGCAAGGGCGCCTGACCATAAATGGCAGCAGTACTCCATGCAGGGTCCGAATGGTTCTGTGAAAAAGTTAAAGGCTAAACAATATAAATATACATGTAACAACTTCTAAAATCTATGAATATATAACATTTTCTTTTAACAATACCACGTGATTAAATCTTCATTCACTTGCACATCTCTTCCAAAGTACATTTAAGTTCATACCTTAATATGACTATATTATTCAATGAAGCATGTTTGAGTTTGAGTTTTGTTTAACGGCAGATCAACACCTCTGTGGGTTATTTAATGCCAAAAAGGTAGGGTTTTAAGGTATTTTTTTAAAACGTTTGGTTATAGTGAGAAAGTTGATTCAGTTAGATTTTGAAGAAATTTTTTTATTATTATATTAGAAAAATGAACATATCTTTAGGTTTGTATTCAAAAATGTATTGGTAGTAATAATTTTTTCCTTTCAAAATATGTTATGGTAATAATTTTTTCCTTAAAAAATGTGTTATGATAATATTTTTTCTTCAAAAATGTATATTTTTCTATAACAATCTCTGATCCCAGTTTGGGGGGGATAACTATTTACACATACCTGGAACCCTAACAGGTGCTACCATTCTGGGTCGGGGTGGACCTGGGAACAGTAGCATTTAAGAGGTGGTTCCATGCTCCACACAACCTCCAAATCAGATCTTGCTGCTATATGCTAGGACCAGAAATATGTTTGAATGCAGATATGTTGCCTATATATAGTGTTGAGTTGTGATAATGGTTATCGCTAAGATTGTTATTTTTTTCAGTATTTTACTGATAAAAGGTATTTTGGCAAGTAGGATTTTCATCGTAATGTGCTCGATATCGATGTGACGATAAAGCATTGATAAGCTCAAAGACAAGGATACTCGTCAGGGCTGGTTGGCAAGCCAGCCCTGACGAGTGAGAACATCACGATTCTGTCATCACGAAACTTCAAAGTCGGCATGAACCTACTCAGTTAAAGTGACAGACTTTTTGTGCTTACGCACACGCACACACACACACACACACACACACACACACACACACACACACACACACACATATATTGTTTGTTTAATTACTTAGTTTTAGGTCATGATAAAATTATACCAGTACACATTTGTATTAAAAAGTGTTCAATACAAATATACTGTAGAACTGAATATTCTTTATTTTTAAACGAGTTAATATTACGTAATAACTCGTTTACAAATGAAGAATATATGTATATATTACTCAGTGGATATCGGCTCAGTAGAGTGCAGTGGATATCGGCTCAGAACAAGAAATCAAGGTGTATATATATATATATATATATATATATATATATATATTTATTTAAATACTTTAATCCAAGCGGAAAAAGCAGGAAAGTAAATTTGGGATAGCATTTGTTGCTGAGGTGATGTGTTATCCCCGTCGGGGATTTCATGTCGAAATGTGCATTCAACATCTTTGAAAAAATTAAATTAAATTTATATATATATATATATATATATAAATGCAAACTTATCACTATACTCGTTTCGAATAAACCTCCGCGTATATAGGCGGAAGGAAAAAATGGTTGTAAAAAACGAAAGAGCTAAGCACATGAACATCAGCCAACCGATTTGGACCGAGCCCGTACGTAGCCCAAAGAAAAAACCCGAGACGAATAATCGATAACAAAAAAGCGCTCACTACTTAAGCAGAGCAGAATAAGTTAACCTAGTGAGCCAACAAACCTCCCAAGGTTTCACCTAAACGGATATTGGCAGGTTTGTTGGCTCACTAGGTTAATTTACTTTATATATATATATATATATATATATATATTATCTTGTCCGGAAAATTCATGCTTATATATTTCCAACACTACAAATTTATGAACAGATATCATAAACATGCATTTACAATTAGAGCACACATCAAACTATCAGCCTATATTTCTGAGATGAGGTAGTATTTAAGGTATTTACATTATTCTTCATCTTTGTTGCCATTTGTACGACGTTTAATAATAGATCATTCTATTTGTCTATATTTCTAAGATGAGGTAGTATTTACAGTATTTATATTATTCGGACTATTGTCCTCATCTTTGTTGCCATTTGTACGACGTTTAATAGTAGATCAGTCTATTTGTCTATATTTCTGAGATGAGGTAGTATTTACAGTATTTACATTATTCGGACTATTGTTCTCATCTTTGTTGCCGTTTGTACGACGTTTAATAGTAGATCAGTCTATTTGTCTATATTTTTAAGATGAGGTAGCATTTGCGGTATTTACATTATTCGGACTATTGTCCTCATCTTTTTTGCTATTTGTACGACGTTTAGTAATAGATCATTCTATTTGTCTATATTTCTGAGATGAGGTAGTATTTACTGTATTTACATTATTTGGACTATTGTCCTCATCTTTGTTGCCATTTGTATGACGTTTAATAATAGACCATTGTATTTGTCTATATTTTTAAGATGAGGTAGTATTTGCGGTATTTACATTATTCGGACTATTGTCCTCATCTTTTTTGCTATTTGTACGACGTTTAGTAATAGATCATTCTATTTGTCTATATTTCCGAGCTGATGTTGTATTTACGGTATTTACATTATTCTGACTATTATACTCATTTTTGTTGCCATGTGTACGACCTTTCAGCCATTGTACGCTCTGGCCTTCTTCAGGTGCTAGGAATTTCGAACCGAACCCTTTATTAAAAAGTGTTACTGGACATTCGGTTTATAATTCCCAAAAATTTAGATGTTCTTGTCCTTAAGGATATAGCCGTTGGTTATTTCCTGTGACTTGACCCAAAGTATTATGAGTTCAATACCAGGCTACAGCAGTGGTGAACAAGTAACTTCTAGGGTTAGAGGGAGATAACTCATGACTTCCAATCGAGGCAGTACGCAGGGAATGAGGATGATATACTCCAGTGGTTATAATAAAGGGTTTGATTCGAAATTCCTAGCCGAAACGTCGTACGAATGGCAACACAGATGACAATAGTCCGAATAATGTAAATACCATCAAATTATCTTTTGAGAAAAAAAGTGTAAAATTACTTAATTCATGTCAATTTTGCATTTCTATGAAAATGGAAAATTATAAGGTGCATTTTGGATACTTGACGCTTTTTTTTTATTACCGTAAAGAAAAAAAAAGTCCTGGCAAACAACAAAAGGATATTTGCTGTATCCGCTGAAGGTGTTTTATTCTGATTTTGAAGTATCCTCATCAGGACTTAATTTTGAATCTTAGGAAGGAATTCATTAATAAGTGCCGTCATAGGACGGATTTTAAAATTTAAATTTTAAATTTTTAAATTTTAATTTTTAAATATTAAGTTTTTTAATTTTTTTAATTTTTAATTTTTTAATTTTTAATTTTTAATTTTTCTTTTTATAATTTTTATGTATATGTGTATGCTTGTGTATGTATATGCATATTTGTATATATGTGTGTATATATGTATATATGTATATATGCATGTGTGTATATATGTATTTATGTGTGAAAATTTTTTTTTAGCTATTTAAATGCTCTTTTTTATAATATTCATTAATTTTTTATATTTTTTATATGTTTGTGTGTGTGCATATGTATAATGTATATATATGTGTGTGTGTGTATGTATATGTGTGCATGTGTGTGTGTACATATATATATTGTGTGTGTGAATTTTTGTATATGTGTGTACACATATATATGTGTGTATGCGCATGTATGTGTATATACGTCTTTAAGTGTGTATGGAATTTAATGTATGTGTGTGTGTGTATGTGTATGTATGTATATATGTATTCATAATCGAAGAATTGTGTGTGTATGTGTATATATGTATGTATAATTGTAAATGAATTTTTTTTTTTTTACCTAGCGATGTCTTTATTTAGTTTAAATCAAATGACCTAATTTTTTTTTTTAAATTTATTTTAAATCCTATATCTTTTTATTCCCTTTAAAAATAATTATGCCTTTTTAAGAAAATGCCTTTTTCTAATACTTCAACGTTTTTGGGAAGTTAGGTTTTTGAATATGTCCAGCGTCTGTAATATATAAAAAAATTTTTTCTTTCTTTTCTTTTTCCCTCCCTTCCTTCCTTTATCTATCTTATCTCCCACCTTTTTTCCGTGTTGCTTAACCTTACATCAATTCAACACGGTCGTCCGTTAATTTTTAAGTTACAATTCTCTTTCCTTTTTTTGCGAACCCAGACGATGTCAATTTTTTCTTTTCTTGTTTATTCTATTTTATTTTGTTTTATCTTTTTCTTTTTTTTCTTTTTCTTTTTCTTTTTCTTTTTTATTTTCTGTTTTATTTTCTTTGCAAATCTATTTAAAAAGGAAAATTAGACTGATTTTCTCCAGTTTCTGAAAGGATTTTTCTGTTGCTGAGGTGATGTGTTATCCCCCGTGGGGACTTTTATATCGAAATGATCATCCAACATCATTGAATTAATCCTTTTTTAATTTATATTTGCTCTGTAATATTTTATTACATGGAGCTCTCTTCCTGTATCATTCTTTAATATTAAAATAAATTTTTTAATATTAATTAGGATCGGGTTTTTGGAATTTACCTTCCTGCTTTTTCCGCTTGGATTAAAGTATCTGAATTAAAATATATATATATATATATATATATATTCATTTTTAAACGAGTTATTTCGCTACCTTGTTTTCCACCATGAGTGGTTTCTTCAGGCTATTTTTAATAACTGATTTTACCTTTTAACGTTTTTAAGAACGCTCTTTTAACGGTGTTTTATTTGAAAAAAAAAACAAAAAAAACAAACAATATAGATATAGTCATCTGCACGGTTAGACTCCGATTGCTTTTAACCCAGGATTGAAACCCAACCGAATTGGCGTCAGTCGGCGATTCTACTACTGGGATATATATATATATATATATATATATAGAACGTTGGTAGAATGATGTTAACTTCGTAAACAAAGGATTATTGTACTTAATAAAATCTTTGATGTTTAAAAATGTCCCCTATTGACGTACGAGTTTTTGCCTTTCCAGTTTTGTGGCTGCCTTTATTGTTAGATAAAAAAAAAAACGCATTTTTCTAGACAAACGAGACAGCCTGACAGACAGCAGTTGTTACGTCACGGGTTAGAACGGTGACAGAGAATATGCAGGTCGTCATTTTAGGTCGGATTTCAGACCCCATTTGAACTTTGACAGTGCCAATCAAAAGCGGTAGTCTGCGTTTCCCCCACTCATACATCTCTGAAAGTGACAGTAGTCTATATGCATCCTATGGGCAACTTAACGTGGTATAATGGTTAGCGAGCTTGTCTCGCTAGAACAATTTCGACTGAGTAGAGTGTTTCATCATCACTGTGTACTCCATACATTTGACCTTCTGCCACATCTAAGCTGTGCTTAGAGAATCATGGAGCACCTCGATATGGTGTAAGGGTTAGCAAGCTTGGCTCGCTAAAACAATTAGGGCTGAGTAGTGAGTTCCATCCTCACTGGGAGCTCACATAATTTCGGTTTTGTGCCACATCTTAGCTCTGCTGAGAAAATCATTTGGACACCTCGAATCACTGTTATGGTTAGCAAGCTTTTCTTGCTAAAATCTACAATTGTGTAGTGAGTCCGATCCTCAATGGGTGCCCCATACTTTCGGTCTTGTGCCATTTCTAAGCGGCTCTTAGAAAATCGCCTTGAAAATCGTTTCGATATGCATCTGTGAAAACAATGACATTTATATTTTTGGAGCGTTCTATATTTCATATGATCTTGTATAGCCTTGGACCAGACTTAGCGAAAATTTATTCGTTTGTTGTAAAGGAGTAGCCTATTATTAGTCAGACCATTTACTCCTGTCTTTGTTTCAATCCTTGCTGGATGCAGCAATCTATCATAATGAACAGATGCTGTGTGTTCTTGGACGTTTCGTCTTTTTTTTTTAACCCTTAAACATCGGGAAACGGTTCCACAAAGATTATCACCAAACGGATAGAAAACGAGAGGATTGTTTGTTAAAATATATCTGGTCGGGGGCTCCTGCTGTCCACCTAGGAGTCCTTGACAAAATCCAATGAGAATCTGTAATGTGATCGATCCCGACTTGGTAGCTCAGAGACAGTCACTTTCTCACCAGTGCAATGTGGCTTCCCTGTGTCTCTTCTAAAAATACTTTCACGGCTTCTGTTCCGATGAACTTAGCTCACTGGTGCCCCCATACATGAATTTACTCGAGCCACAAGATCAGTAACTAGGTCCCATTCTTTTAATGTGAAATTGATAAAATGTAAATGCAAATTCTACTCGAGGAGCTTCTTTTCTCGCACTTCCTGCCTGTGGAATTCTCTTCCATTTACTTGCTTTCCCGACAGCTACAATCTCCAAGCATTTAAATGTAAGGTCAATAGTCATCTCTTATCTCAGTAACCTGCATCCTCTCTCTCTCTCTCTCTCTCTCATGCTCCTTTCTCCGTCCACTTTACTCTGGTCAGTATTCTCATCCGTCTCTTACCCACTTCCTGACACCCCCTATAACCTGTCCCTCTTTCTCATAGCTTTTCTCCTATGTAACCCCCTGCAGTAAAATGCCTTGCTTGGGGCGATATGAATGTAAAGAATATATATATATATATATATATATATATATATATATATATATATATATATATATATATATATATATATAAACTTATTTATAAATGGAACTTTGTCTCTGTGTGTGTGTATGTGTGTGTGTGTCCGTTACCTATAGACTCCGAAACGGCTGAACCGATTTTCTTGAAAATTTACACAGTTGTACTATAAGCGTCTGCGAGTGTTCTTAGCTAGGTTTTGTGTCAAGGTACTCTCGATAAATATCGAAAATCGATAATCGAAAAACTCGAGTTATAGAAGGAATGGTCCGATTTTAATCAAATTTGATACACTCATAGAAAAAGACATAAGAAACGATATTCAGAAGTTTCAACGGTGCAGTTCTAACAATATTGCAAAAAATCGATAATATATATAAAAGGCAAGATGTTTGTGTGTGTGTGTCTGTTTATCTACCTGTATGTCTGTATTTTTTTTTTCAGCCCTTTTATTTTAGTTTTTGCTTTGGGTTTGGCTCTAAGTAGGTATAACTGTAGTTCTTAGTCTCAGCCATGATACCATTTAATCAGAGGACTTATTTAGCCTTCAAAATTCCGTTTACGACGAAAAAACTTATTTGATATCGATACCAGAAAATCAAAGTTTGACTTACATCCATTGATTTTTCTTTCAGTCTACGGTTTCGCTTTAACTGGAAACAGCTATTGCTTTTTAGTCTTCCGTGCCAACGTTCAAAGAGTCTGAGCTCCAGGACCATGGATTAGTTTTAAAACTTTCATTACACTCGAACACCGCCGTGCTATATTGCTAGTATATATATAGTGTCATGCTTTATTTCCGCTTTTAATTATATACAAAAATTATTAAAGTATTTTAATTGTTTTAATTTAAAAAATAATAGTATAATAGAATAGAATAACAGAATAGAAAGAAATGATTAATTTCTAAATTTAATTTCTTTTTAATACTAAGGATGTGCGTTGTGGTGCATTGGATATCGACTCGGAACGAGAAATCGGGGAGCCAAGCTCGAATTCCAGCCGAATTCATTGCATTCACTTACACGCAAATACCCTTGGGAAAGGTATTAATCTGTGTATTCCTTCCAGTTATGGGTAAAATAACAGGACAGATTGGGTTCTATAGCCTTGATCGGCAACCAGTCTACCGCAGAAAGCAATGGCAACCTACTGCGGGATAATCTCCTGCCCAGTCAGTCATGTCTCTTTCGAGACATGATCGCCCAAGCGTGTATCACGTATGGCACTTAACTGACTGACTATGATACACTTTGAAGCATTCCATGCCCAATGAAATTGCGCATTATTGGCATATAATTGTCACCTTTTTTTTTGGCCTAATTTTCTTTTAAAGATGTATTTATATTAGCATAATTCTATCTTTGGATTGTTCTCCCAACTTTATTTCCAGGCAAATCCTCTAGGAAAGAACAAAACCTCTTAAAATTCTAGAGATGCTAATTTGTCATTTACACTAGACTAGAACCTTGAATGAATGAAGTCCGGGTCTTTGTGGAAATAAACTGAACCCATTGCTGACAGCTGTTAATCTCTAATGAAACAAAAATTAAAGATGACCGTCATTAAATCATTTGAACTGACTTTCATGTTTTTTCTTTCCTAAAACAGAAAATGAAAAGGTATAATATATACAGAGACCGCAACAAAGCGTATAAACAAATTATCTGATGATCTTTTAAGGTGTGAAACTGGTAGTCACTATGCAGTGTTGATTATTAGGTTTACGCTGTTCATATTTAAGAACCTTATCCCCAATATTGTATACTCTTACCTCATAAATATAATTTTAAATTTCTATTCATTTTTAATAAAGATTGTGTTTAGAAAAAAAAGGGTTAACAGGTGTAATCCTGGAAAATAAAATAGAATAAAATAAAGAAAGAAGTGTAATAAACAAATGCTAAATACCAAATTAAATATTTTTGACAGTATGATATTCTTTGAATCATTCCATTCACAATAGTGTTACGCATTCTTTCCACCAAATCGTCACCACTTATAGCCGCTTTTCTTTACCAAAAGTATGCATATAGACATTGCACTGTCTTTAGCTTCGCTTTCGACTTTATTTACATGGCAAATACTTTATAAAACATCATGCATGGTCATCAGTAAAAAGAAGAGCCCCCAAATGCCAACTACAGGTCGCAGATACTAAAATAGGTGCCTCCATTTTTCGGCATAAATTTTCGATATCTAATTTTAAAATGAAATTTTTAAAATGAAAAAAAAAACATTCTTGAAGATTTCATTTTAGATTTAATTAAAAGCTTAATGATTAAATTTATTATTTTCATTAAGTAAAAAAAATCTGGTGTATTTCAGATAGAAATTATATAGAATTAAAGTCAAATTTAATTTCGATTTCTTAAATTTTCTTAAAAACAGCCATTTTCTTAATTTTAAGAAATTTGTAAACAAATAAGAATTCATCGATTTTAAAAATATTTCAAAAGATTTCGAAAAGTATGCACGTAGACATTGTACTTTCTTTAGCTTCTCTTCCGGTTTTATTGACAGTCAAATACCTTAAAAAACTTAATGCATGATCATTAAAGGAGCTCGAAATGCCAACTACAGGTCGGAGATACTAAAATCAAGCAGATAAAGAAATTTAAATACCTGAGATGTGTTCTAACAGAGGACAGAAAGTGTGACACTGAGATCCAAAGGCATATGATGCATTCCATAAGCTAAGCAGAGTATTAAGAGACAAGAAAATTTTGCTGAAAACAAAGAAAGGTGTATTGGATTGTTATGTGATGTCTGTTCTTCAATATGGCAGCGAATGCTAGACAATCTCACCAAAGATGAAGGGAAGACTTGATGCAGGAGAAATGTGGTTCTACAGAAGGATGCTGAGGACACCATGAACCGACTATGTGCGCAACATGTCTTAGAGAGGATGGAAACGAAAAGGGAACTAATACTTAACATCAGAAGATGACAGCTGAATTTCCTGGGACATGTAACGAGGAGGGAGGGCATGAAAAATCTGACACTCACAGGTCAGACAGGGGGAAAGAGAGACAGAAGAAAGTAACGTGTAACATATTTGATGGGACCAAGCAAATGGATGGTAGAGCGGGGTTTGTGAAGAGTAACAGGAGCTACTAGGGATAGGGAGATGCAGACAGCCCCTAATTGCCTAAGGCCTGAAGGGGCACGGCACACAGAAGAAGAAGACGGAAACTCTAGGAAAATTATTAATTCTTTTTTACGGCTTATCAACGCTTTTCGGGTTATTTATAACTAGAAAATATTTTTAAATTGTAAGAATTATTTTTAAGTTAATGATTTTAGTGATACTAGTTTTACTAACTAACCTATAACTGGAGAAAAAGAAGTGATTTCATGCCTTCCCTAATGGTTTTTTACGCGTAAGTAAATATAAAGAAATCGACTGTAATTTATTTTTTTATAATCATTTCACCCCCAAGCAAAACAGGACCACCACTGGTGCGTAGAGGGCTGCAGAGAAAGAGAGAACAAGATACAGAGGATGTCGAAGAAAAAGGGTGGCAACGCGTAAATACATGTGGTCGGAGCACCAGGTAAAAAAGCTCGCCATGAAAATACTTATTTTTTTTATCGTTTCACCCCAAGCAAGGCGGTAACGCCACTGATGCACAGGGGGCTACATAAGAGAAAAAGATTAGGTAGAAGGAGAGTAAAGAGAATGACGAACCAGCTACAGAGGGTGTCAGGGAAGGGAGCAAGAGAAGGATGGGAATACAGGTGTGATGACAGTTGCAAAGGTAGAGAGAAAGGAAAAGATATACAGGTTGTCAAGTTGTTAAGAGATGGGTATTGACATTGCATTTAAATTCCTGGAGGTTGTAGCCGTCAGGAAATCAAGAATAAGGAAGAGCTCCACAGGCGCGAAGTGTGAGAAAAGAAGCTAATAGAGTAGAATTGTCGTCTGCATTTGATTGATTTAACTGTGAATGGGTGGGACCCAGTTGCCAGTCTGGTTGCACGAGTAAACTCATGTGGCAGGGACACCAGTGACTTAAGTTCGTCGGAGCAGAAGCCATGAAAATATTTATAGAACAGACAAAGGGAAGCTACATCCCGTCGGTGAGAAAGCGGCTGGAGTCGAGCCGCCAAGTCGTAACCTATCACATTACTGATTCTCCTTTGGAGCCTGTCGAGAACACTGAGATGAACAGCTGGGGCGCCTGACTATATATGACAGCAGTATTCTATGCACGGACGGATGGTAATTTGTATATGTGTTAGATGGATTCAGGCGGAAAAAAAAACATCCTGGCCCAACACAGTGACCCAACCTTCCAAGCAGTGGATTTGGCTATTGACTTAATGTAATGATTCCACTTGAGATCGGATGATAGGATAAGGCCGAGGAGGCGCAGTATATTGCTCTCTGAGAGACTTGCTTGGTCCATGATTATGGGTTGCCTGTGATGATTGACAGACAGCAGCTTCATTGGAGTAGATAGACTAAACTATCGCCAGGTTCACACTCCACCCGCGTCTATTGAACAGGTGTAGAGGCTCATCCCTTGTTCCCTGTTTAGGATGTGGTTTCCGGCTTTCTCTTTTCCAATCTTTTCATTCTTAGGTAGCCCCTTGCGCTTCAGTGGCATTACCGCCTTGCTTGGGGTGATATAATTAAAAAAAAAAAAAAAAAGATGCATTGAAATTTACAAGCCAAATCTTTCCCCATCCAACCAACTGATTGTAGATCTCTTTCAAGATCAGCAGCGAGGTTATATTTGTCCGCCTCGCCGGAAAGACAGAGGGAAGCCACATCACGTCAGTGAGAAAGTAACAGAAGCAAGGTACCAAGACGAAAAGTGCATAAGTACACTTACCATGAATATGTTTATAGAAAAGGCAGAGGGAAGCCACATCACGGCGGTGAGAAAATGCCAGGTCAGGATTGATAACATAATAGGCCTTTCTTTCGATTTTTTCAAGAATTTCGAAATATAGAGTAGGAGCACAAGACCGGATATACAGCAGTTTTCGATGCACAGACGAATGGATTTTGATGAAATTTAATTTCCTAGATCGGTTGCCAACCAGGGTTATAGAATGCAGTTAGCCCCGAGAAAAAAAAAAATCATACCTTCTCTCAAGTGTGAAAGATCAGCCGGGATTTGAACTCAGCACGCTAATCCCACTATTTTCGCCGATGACTACTTCGTTATGCGCACATCCTGAATATAAGAAAAAAAAAGAGTTGTTATTAAACACATGCCGGGGTTCGAAATGACAGCGGTTTCTGGAGAATGTGCCATACGTTATACCAGCCCTTCTCTCCGTTGCTCTAACCATTGAACCATTATTAATAAATCAGATTCTTTTCTTTTTTTTTTTTTTTTTTTTTTTTTTTTTTTGAACGTATACTTTTGCTTTTTCCACTATGAGGAGAGGAAGAAGGCTTAAAGCGTAGCAAAATAAAGAGGTCAACCCACTTTAATGCTTCCGGTATCCCCAAACTGTTACAAATAACGGTCGGGGTCGGGCGCCTTTATCGCTGTTCTTCGGCAAATTCATTCTTTTATTTTTCTCTCTTTATCTCTTTTTTTTCCTTTTCTTTTATACTCCTCTTCCTCTCCCCGTCAGTCTCATTCGTCTTACTACAAGTTTTCCTCCTTCTCCCATTAGATTTTTTAGAGTTTTTTTCATAATTGTTCCTCCTTTGCTATATAAATTGTTTTTCGTTTTTCTTGTGGCTCTATGAATTTCAACGTCTTTCTTTCTTTCTTTCTTTCTTTCTTTCTTTCTTTCTTTCTTTCTTTCTTTAACTCAGACTTATGTTTGTAATTTAGTTCGCATATTTTATTTCTGTTAGTTTTTTTTTCCTTTTTTTTTCTCTTTTCCTTTTAATTCCTGTCTCTTTTTAGTTTTTCCTTTTCCTCTTTTTCCCTTTAATTCCGGTCTCTTTTTCTCTTTCTCTTTTCCTTTTAATTCCTGTCTCTTTTTAGTTTTTCCTTTTCCTCTTTTTCCCTTTAATTCCGGTCTCTTTTTCTCTTTCTCTTTCTCTTTTCCTTTTATTTCTTGTTTGTTTTTATATTTACCTCTTTCTCCTTTTCCTTTTCCTTTTCATTCTTGCCTCGTTTTAGTTTTTTCCTCTTTTCCTTTTTCCTTTAAAACCCGTCTGTTTTTAGATTTTCTTTTTCTCTTTTTCTTCTAAATCCTTTCTCTATTTAGTTTTTTCTCTTTCTCTTTTCTTTTTAATTCCTGTCTCTTTTTTATTTTTATTTTTCTCTTTTTCTTTTAATTCCTGTCACTTTTCATTTTTTTTAACTGTTTCTTTTTCTTTTGAAATCCTGTTTCTTTTGCTTTTTCTCTTTTCCTTCTAATTCCTTTCTCTTTTTAGTTCTTTCTCTTTCTCTTTTCC
>JBBBDQ010000642.1:682500-785000 GCA_037127315.1 Ascarosepion bandense
TTTGATGCTCTGAATATCGGATCGGGACGCGATATCGGAGAGCCGAGTTTGAATTCCCGTTGAATTCGTCGCATTTACGTACGCAAAAGTAGCCTTAGGAAAGATATGAACCGGTCGTTTCTCTCTCCAGCTATAGATTAAATATTAAGATGATTTTGATTGTTTGTATGTATCCAGATCTGAAAGAGGCAGAGGATTAATTCAACTAGAATTGTCTTACAAAACCACTATACTTGATTTTTGAAGTTACCTAAAAATTAAAGAATACTGGGTGATGATCTGTGTGAAAGAACATGAAAGAAATAAGAAAATTAAGTCGAGGACACTAACCATGGGTCAGTCAGTCAGTTTCGTGCCATACATGATACACGCTTTTAGGCAACCATGTCTGTAAAGAGACATGACTGACTGGGTAAAAGATTATCTCGCAGTAGGTTGCCATTACTTTCTGCGGTAGACTGCTTGCCTTCCAAGGCTATAGAACCCAATCTGTCCTATTATTTAACCCATAATTGGAGGGAGGAGACGGATTAATACCTTTCCAAAGGGTATTTGTGCATAAGTGAATGCAAGGAATTCAACTGAAATTCGAACTCAGCTCCCCGATTTCTCGTTGCGAGTCGATATCCGCTGCACCACAATGCACATCCCGGGTATATAGTACCCAGCGCAAATGACGCCATTTTAAATCAAATTTAATTATAATTTTCAGTACCTCATTTTCTTACCTAAATAATATGTTTTTCAGTTTCTATTAATGTTAACTCAAAGTACAATGTTTGAAGTCCTGACAGTAAAATATTTTAAGTAAAGATTTATATTTCATATTTTTTGATATTTTCATAATCGGGTATGATATACCCATGGTTAGTAGTGGTGTAACTTTAATTGATGCTTAGTGTTCCAGGGTTAATAAAGAAAGCCAGCAAATTCAAAATGGATTTTCATGTGGACAAAATAGAGTTTCGTGTGAAAATAAACCATAATACATAATACATAATACATAATACATAATACATCTACTGCCACAGCGAAGAACCTAAGAAAGTAAGCAAAAGCAAATGCAATGTGCCAAATGCAGAAATTATTGCAAGATTCTTCATTTTCAATCCTCTCCCAGTACCAAACAAGCTAATGTAGACAAAGGCCGTATTTATCAGCAGTTAACCAGTGCAAAACTAAAATATAAATCCGAAGGTTTTATTCTGGAATGAACCAATTCTTTATTTTTTTTTTTATCATATCACCTCGAGCAAGGCGGTAACGCCACTGATGTGCAAGGGGCTACGTAAGAGTAAAAGGATTTGAAAAGAGAAAGCCAGGAACCACATCCTAAACAGGGAACAAGGGATGAGCCTCTTCGCCTGTTCAATAGATGTGAGTGGAGTGTGAACCGGGCGATAGTTTAGTCCAGTTACTCCAACTGAAAAAAAAGAAAAAAAAAAGAAAAAGGAGTTACTTGCAAACTAGAAATTACCAAATACACACACTAAAAAATTAACCTGAAATGCAAACTTTGTGATAAATATTCAGTAAATATCGGCGTTGTGGCTATCGACTCGGAACGACAAATCAGGGAGCCGAGTTCGATTTCCAGTTGAACTGGTTGCAATCATTTACGCAAAAATAACCTTGGGAAAGATATTAATCCGTCTCTTCCCTCCAGTTATGGGTTAAATAACAAGACAGATAGGTCTCTATAGACTTAGTTGGCAACCAGTCTACCGCAGAAAGTAATGGCAACCAACTGCGAGATGACCTTCTGCCCAGTTAGTTAGTCATATCTCTTTTGAGACTTAGAGCAAGAAAAAGCTTATAAGTACCTAGGTGTAAATGAGAGTGAAAGAATTCACTACAAAAAAAAACGAAAGAAATAGTGCGTAAAGAGTACTATAGAAGACTACGACTAATATTACAAAACTGAATTGAATTCTCAGAATAGAATTATGGCCATTAATAACCTTGCCATCCCAGTGGTCCAATATAGTTTCAACATCTTGAACTGGACTCTAAACGACAGCAGACGAATGGATTCTAAGACATGAAAGTTCATTTCTAAACATAAGATGCATCATCCAAAGGCTGATGTAGACCGCTTATACATACCGTAAAGAAGGTGGAAGAGGTTTTATTCAGTTAGAATTGTCATACAAGACAACGACTATTGGCTTACTAACATACATAGAAACAACAAAGGACTGGATGATACAATTAGTCAAATAACATGAAAACAGAAAGAAAAATATTTAATAATGAAAGAAGGCAGTAAATACAAACAAGATTTACATTTAGTAGATTCTGTAGAAAAGCAAAACAGAAGCCAAGAACCAACTATTGCGGCAAAAATATGAAAATGAAAGCCAAGGATAGAGCTCTTGAACAGATGAAACAACGTTGGCAAGACAAACCTCTGCATGGCCAATATCCAAAACGTGCCAATAAATCCAATGTTGACAAAGTTAATACTCATCGATTGTTACGTGCATCTGTATTAAAGTCTGAAACTGAAGGCTATATTCTTGCTGCGCAAGACCAAATTCTTTTCACGATGAACTTTCAGGCAAATATTATATATTATACATAATAACGTGGATGCAAAATGCAGGTTCTGTGATAAAAACTAAGAAACAATAGACCATCTAATCTCAGGATGTTCTGTACTTGCTCCAAATGAATATAAAAATCGTCACGATAGAGTGGGGCAATATTTACACTGAACAATGTGCACACACTATGAAAAATATGTAAACAAACACTGGTATGAACATCAACCAGCACCGGTTACAAAAATAGAAGATGTTACCATTTTATGGGATGACATCATCTATACAAACAGAAAAATTGAAGCAAACAAACCGGACATTATTGTTAAAAACCAAAAAGAAAAAAACTTGCTTATTAATTGATATGGCTTGTTTAGAGGATTGTAACATAGCAACCAAGGAATTCGAAAAACTGTCAAAATATAAAAACCTGGAAACTGAAATAGAAAAAAATGTGGAAATTGAAAACAAGAATCGTGCCAGTGATAGTTGGTGCACTTGGAATGATAAAAATTGGAACAAAACAACACATTGAAATAATCCCTGGAAACGCCAGCTTAAGAGATATACAAAAAACTGTTTTCATAAGTACAGCCCACACACTAAGGAGAACTTTGTCTGTGTAACGCTAGGGAGATAGAAAAAACATGAAATGGAGCCATAACAACACACCACGACCTGCAGACTTGGTATGTAGTGCGACCATAGCAGAAATCGATTCATGATGAAAAATGACATAATAATAATAATAATAATAATAATAATAATAATAATAATAATAATAATTACACAATGATGCTATTTATTTCTCAGATATGTTGCGAAGATAACTAAGCAGTACAGTTGGACCTCGCAGTACGAGTTTAATTCGTTCCCAGACTGAATTCATATTGCAATTTACTCGTATTACAAAGCAATTTTACCCAATGAAATTATGAGAAAAATAATGAATCCGTTTCAACCTCTCAAAACCAACCAAAATACCTACTTTTAAGCAGAAAAGTGCAACAAGAAAAAAATTAACAACAATAAAACTTCATAAAACGTGGCATTATTTAGAAATCGATGACGTCATCTAGCAACGCTATCGATTGACCTCAATCACCGACCGCCACGGTGTATGACGGTCACACGTACTGCAAAATTTTACTTGTCGTACGATACAAAATTTTTTTATGAATGGCGGTTCGTAAAGCACGTTACTCGCACAATGGTTCCCTCGTACTACGAGGTTCTACTGTATATAAAATACTCGAACTTGTATTCGTTCGGATTGGGTGGGTTGATCTTACGACCTGTCTCTTCTTACTTGGTCCTTTAGTCAGTCTATTTTTTTTTAAGTACATTTGAATCTGTAAGTGTTTATTTAGTTCAGAAGCAGGAAAATAATGTTTTTCTTTTTTATTTAAAAAATTAATTTTATCCCAAACCAGGGGATAAAGCAACTAAGACACAAGGTGGGTTACTCCGAGTGAAACAAACGTAGGAAACGTTATTGATGACAGAGAGAACGATAAAAGACCAGGTTACAAGGATATAGATGACGACTGTCATTGCATTAAAATCTTAGAGGATCATATACTGAAAAGAAAGTTAGAAGCGAGAAAATAATTCCAAGAGTGAAAAATATGAGAGAAAAGAACTATTAGTATAGCCTCTGTACTAATAGTTCTTCTTATTATTTAAATTGCTAAATGTAACCGTAAGCACTATACTTTAGATCTTACGGTTACATCTAGCAATTTCAACAATAAAATTATGGGACCTGACTGCCAATCTAGTACTGCACTCAAGTTCGTGAAGGTACCAAAGAGGGAAGAATATTAGAGCAATGACCATAAATCGCTTATATTTTAGTTTGCAAACATTTATTTGTTTCAAGGATAGGGAAATATTTGTTGCTAATATTTGACTTTGTCAGCGTTTACGTGATAGGTGGTTCCTTTAGGGGTGAGGGTCTTACTATTGTATAGGAAATGTAGTTGGCGTATTCTAGTTCGCGTCCCCAGGGCGGAGTCCAGTTCAGTGTAGCATATAAAGACAGCAAACCCTCACTAAAAATAGCTCTCTGTGTATGGATTTATGTATGTATATAGGTATTTATGCGTTTATGCATAGGTGAGTATGTGTGTGTGTATGGCCATATATGGGGGAACACATATAGATGTATATGCGTGTACAAGTATATACAAGAAATAATAGTATGTATGTGTGTGTGTATATAAATGTTGTGTGTGTGTGTGTGTGTGAAAAAAGCCTCTATAATGTGTTTATGCGCGCGTGTATGTGTGTGTGTACGCACAAATATATATAAGTGAGCATGTCTACATTTATTGACAAGTATATATATATATATATATATATATGCAAGTGAATAAGGAAGGAGAAAAAATATTAACAACGTTCAAAACATTAATTTAAAACAGTGTTCAATATAAAAATAGAGCTATGAATATCGATTATAAATTATAGTTTAGAACATGTACAAATTATTTGTACATGTTCTAAACTATGATATATATATATATATATATATATATATATATATATTATGAATGTATACATGTATGTGTGACGGTACATATGGGGTGACACATATACATTTATATGTGTCTACAAGTATACATATGATAAATAGTTGTATGTATGTATTTATGTGACGATTATATATATATATATATATATATATATAGTTGTCAGTCCGTAAACGGTGAGGATAATCCAACAAGATTTCCTTAATATAAATTATTAATAGGTAAATCTATATAGAGAGCTCGATGGGTGTTAACCAGAGCGATATGACGTGTTGAGCTTTCCTTTATAAACTATATATATATATATATATATATATATATAAATGGGCGTGTACATGTATGTACAAATATACATACATATATATGTGCTGTAATATATATATATACCTAAGTGGGTGTGCATGCATGTGTACACACACACACACACACGCACACACACACACACACACGCATATATATATATATATATATATATATATATATATATATATAGTAATCCGCAGATAGATCTATTTCGCTGTATCACAACTCATCAGTACGGTCAGACATTCCGATTGCTTTTACCCAGAATTGAAACCCGACCAAATTGGCGTCAGTCGGCGATTCTACCTCTGTGCTATGGACGCTCAGCAGAAGGAGACAGACTTTTTAGCATATGCTGCATGATACACTAGTAGTTAGAGTGCTTTAATTCATTACTGAATGAGTGATGTGTAGATACTAGAGTAACTACTGTTCTTCCAAAGTCCACCATTCATCCAGATTGCTCAGTCATGGTATGAGAGCGTATATCAGTCGAGTTTCGATCCCAGCCAGAAGCAATTGGATGTGTCTAGCCACACTGATGAGCTGTGATACAGCGAAACAGGCTTGTCTGTGGATGACTAATATATATATATATATATTGGAAATGTAGATATTATTGGCCACACCACAAATTCGCTCTCACGGCGTCTGACGTTGCACTTAAATGAAAATTCAAATATATTCCGTCATTTAGAACAACACGGTTATCAACGCACACTTCTGAGAAAAACGCTTATTGATAACACGTACATACTTAAACAAGAAAATAATAAACAGAAACTAAAAATCCTCGAAGCCCTCTACATTAAACAATTTAAACCTGGTTTGAATACAATCAATTTTGATATTTCCAACAACGTACTCAAATGTCTGTAATCAGACCAGGGACCACAACGTCACTATTTTGTCACTGTCTTCGGCCATCCGCCACGGTAGGGATGGACTTATATTTTCAATTCAATTCTCTTTATTGTTAATAGCTTAAACGTTCTATGTTTACTGTGTGTTAATATTTACTCATTGATAATGGCTTATGTGAGCCGAAAGCTTAGACCTGATAAAAAAATTAACAATTACTGTGATTTTTTGTTGTCTTTCAACGACATCACCATGAAGTATATCAGACGGTATGAACGGATCCTACACAAAATTAATAGACAAAATTTGTCTATATTATTCAACGAAACCTGCATTAATGAAAAAATGCTGCCAAAATACACACACAATATATATATATATATATATATATATATATATATATTAAAGATTGGGCAGTATTAAAGAGTGCTCAGTTGTTGAGCTCGTAGGTTTATTTACCTTTTTGTTCATGCATTGAATTTTATAAATAGTGCTCGATACAAATGTAGAACGTTATCCATATATATATATATATATATATATGTTAAAGAACGGAACGCATACCACTTACTTGCTACTTAGGTTTCAACAACGCCGATTTCTTCAGAGAAATAAGAGACCGGCGCAGTTGAAACCTAGGTAGCAAGTAAGTGGCATGTTCTTTGATATATTGTTAGCTCTGCATGTTCAGTTCATTTGTTTTGATTGTGCATTGTTTGGTAGACTGATATAAAAACAATAGCACCAAACGCGCTGATATCTATAAAACAAACAAGCGGACAGACACACTCTCAAGTCTAGACATTAGAGGTGATAAGGTATCTAAATTAATTTGATTTATAATTAGAATCTATCGTCAGAGATTTAAAATCATTTTCCCTCACTTACAATTTTTTCTTTCTTTCATTCTAACCTGAGGAATCCAAAGAGAACAGGCGCGTTGTTAATACCATATCCTCTTTGTCTCATCATCATCAGTTTTGTTTCATATTATACTACATTCTACAAACACATATATATTTCTTCAACATTTCCGTCGTCTGGAAAAGTAAATATTCATTGAATAAGACAAATTTTGGCAGCAGGCCAAATGATTTAAGCACTCAGGGATGTTGGAGCTAACAATGGCTCGGGAACCTGTCTGCTGTAAGATGGGCCGCGCGTTTGGGAGTTAATAATGGAGACTGTTTTATTGCTCCGTCTCTTCATAGGTGGGAGCCTCAAGTAAAACCGTTTTCTCGACGTGGCCTCTGATAAATAAGTGACTAAATTAAGTCTGACAAGACAAAGGAAAGGGAACGCCATGTAATTGGGAATACAAACCCAGAGAGAAGTGACACATTCAACAGAGACTCTGCTAATTTTCATACTGTTTCCTCCAGCATCCTTTCAAATGATATACATTTATATGCATCATGTTTGCTTAGTCTTTTCAGTGTAGGCCTCATGCCTACACTGAAGTTAAGAAAGCGATTTTACAATGTATATTTTGGTCTATCCCTGGATGTGCGTTGTGGTGCAGTGGATATCGGCTCAGAATGAGAAATCGGGGAGCCGAGTTCGAATTCCAGCTGAACCCATTGCATTCACTTACGCACAAAGACCCTTGGGAAAGGTATTAATACGTCTCTTCCAACCAGCTATGGGTTAAATAGCACGACAGATTGGGTTCTATAATCTTGGCTGGCAACCAGTCTACTGCAGAACGCAATGGCAACCTACTGCGGGATAATCTTCTGCCCAGTCAGTCATGTCTCTTTCGAGACATGATCGCCCAAGCGTGTTTCACGTATGGCACTTAACTGACTGACCATTTTTTTCTTAGCTTTACCTGTACCCCTTGAAGTTCCAGAATCAGTCAGTAGATCCGATGTAGCACATTTCTCGAAATATACTTTTATTGTATTCTTCTTCTTCTTCTTCTTCTTCTTCTTCTATGTGCCCTGTCTCTTTAGGACGTAGGCGATCATGGCTCTCCACGTCCCCCTATCGCTGGTGGCTCTTAGCACGCCTTCACCTGTTACACCATGCAACCCTCGTTCCATCATCCACCTAATTAGGTCATTCAAATATGTTATCCACTGCTTTCCCCTGTCTCGTTTTCCCTATATCTGGCCTGTTAGTATCAGGTTCTCCAAGCCTTCCTTCCTCATTGCATGTCCCAGGAACTTCAGATGTCTCTTCCTGATGCTCAGTTTTAATTTCTTTTTTGTTTCCATCATTTGTAGGACCTCATCATTGCTCACATGCTCGATCCATGATATTCGCAGCATCCTTCTGTAGAGCCACATGCAATACCTAAAAGAGAGCAGAAGTTATTATTCTGAAAAAGCCTTCATCAAGTGCCTTGAGGAGGTAATACTTCCCTGGGTCAAAAGGGTGGCTGCTATTAACCTAATACTCGCGATTCTGTTTTGGTACTCCCACTTGTCAGACGCGCAATTATACAGGGTGAACTATCAGCCAGTTAAATGCCATACGTGATACACGCTTTGGGCTATAGAACCCAACCTGCATAATATTCGATCCAATATTTGATCTCGATAACAAAGTACGACACGTTAGCTGCAATACAACACGAACAAACACACATACACTACCGGCCATAATTATTAGGCCACCCCATTTTTTTAAAGAAATTATGTATTTCATACTATTTTTAGTATTTATTGCCAAGTGGATAATTCTAAATGAAAATAAAAGGGTTTTTCTGCTATTATTACTTTGCAAAATTTTACAAGGCAAGTAAGCAAAGATGAACTCGTTCGGATCACCCTAAATTTTCTTCATTCTTTCATTGATGAAACTGCAATATAGGTAATTATTAAATATTCATAAATTCATTTGATGCACATGTTATTGTGCAGTATTAACCAAAAAAAAAAAATTATTTTCATTTACAATTATTCACTTGGCAATAAATACTAGAAAATAGTATGAAATACATTATTTATTTTTTAAACACTAAGGTTGCCTAATAATCATGGTAGTGTATGTAATGCGTGATATCAATTGCTCAACAGTCAGTCAGTTAAGTGCCATACGTTATTATATTATTACGTAGTAATTAGTGGGGGATCAGTTTATTACTTTATAACAATAGAAAACCGATCCCCCACTTTATGACCAGTAAATGCTTTAATTGTTTTCAACTATTCTGTTCAATCAGTCAGTTAAGTGCCATACGTGATACACGCTTCGGCGATCATGTCCCGAAAGAGACATGACTGACTGGGCAGAAGATTATCCCGCAGTAGGTTGCCATTGCTTTCTGCGGTAGACTGATTGCCAACCAAGGCTATAGAACCCAGTCTGTCCTGCTATTTAACCCATAACTGGAAGGAAGAGACGGATTAATACCTTTCCCAATGGGATTTGCGCGTAAGTGAATACAATGGATTCAACTCGGCTCTCCCGGTTTCTCGTTCCGAGCCGATATCCACTGTACCACAACGCACATCCTACAGTAGGATAGATTTATAGGAAATAACCTGGTGTTGCAACAGCCATAGACGTGTTTGAGCGTGCAATACCCTTGCCACGTATGTATTTTTGTGCTTGCTTTACAGGTACATCATATATTATCGGAAATCGAAATGAGTTGGGCCGGGTTCTTAGATTTTTACGACTTATCAATCCCTACTAGATTATTTAATGTCGAATTTTTTTCATTCATTTTGAAGTATTAATATAATTGATTCGGAAGACAAAAATTAGTCATGTTTAATACTTGAGTAGTATGGAGTTATAAAACCAGTTGTATGCTTAATATTTTAATTTTCTTACTTTGACTATGACTATTGTCATCAAAACAACCAAGGAAATATATTTATTATAGCAAACCTTTTCTTTCGAAATGGTGAGATTAATTTTAAGAAGAATTAAAATTTTATAAAACCTAAAAAATCGTGTTTATATGTAACCCTTAGCCTTGTTTATGTTTAATTTCTTGTTCGGGTTTAAACCTGAGTAGCTAAAACGTCTGCTTTCCGACCATACGACCAGGGTTTGATTTTCACCATAATCGATTTTTCAAGAAGGGGACATATTGGTGCTATTGGTCTGGGGGAGTAATGCAGCATGTTTGGGAAGTGTCTGAAAACCATACCCCGTGCTGTCCCAAGCCTTGTAACTGAAATTGATACCACGATATATGTGCGCCTCTCTAAAAGTCTTGATGATTAAAAATTGGCAATAGACTTCTCTTCCGATCTAACATTAACTCCTCAGCTTACATTCAGTGCTTCTAAGATCCAAACTGGTTTCATTCCATCCCCGCCGACCACACCCCGAACTACCGCCAGCCACGATAAACGAGTGTTCACTTAAAGAGCATATAGGACCTGAGATTCCCATTGCTTCTCAGACTCGCAACGGAACACAAATGGAATTCCTATGCATGATCCATCGCTAAAGCAGCAGGCAAAATGATCGGCTCCCTGTATCGCTCCAGTAAGTACCTGACTACTCATGCTATCCTTTACCTTTATGAGGGACAGATAAGACCAAAAATGGAGTATTGTTACCATATTTGAGCAGAAGCTGCTCAAAACTCACTTTCCAATCTTGATAGAATTAAAAAGTGATCCCCGATCACTACAATCTTGACCCAGTCTAAATTCAACCTATATCTTCTCCTCCTATCTATATAAACTACCTCTTGATGTCCTCCTCTAGTTCAAATGGACCCCTGGCCTTGTACAGGGTAAACCATCAGTCAATTAAGTGCCATACGTGATACACGCTTTGGGCGATCATGTCTCGAAAAAGACATAACTGACTAAGCGTTTAGTGACGGGTGTGCGTTGTGGTGCAGTGGATATTGGCTCGGAAAGAGGAGAAATCGGTGAGCCGAGTTCGAATTCCAGTTGAATACCCTGCATTCACTTAAGCACTGGTACCCTTGGGAAAAGTATTAATCCGTCCCTTTCCTCCAGTTATGGGTTAAATAACAAGGGTAGGACTTGGGAACACTGCCCTTTGCCCTTAAAAACAAATCCCAATGAATCTTGATACACGAAAACAAAAAATGTATTACTAGACACAAAAACTTATATAAACAACAATAAATTGTTGAAAGAAAAAGGTATTATCAGCAATAAATAAATAAAGTTTAGTTGGCAATAAATGACCCGCCGAGGTTGATTTGCCATGAAAACAAAACAACCAACTAACCAACAACCAGATATGGCAACAATATTCAATGCAAGGACAAATGGTAGATTAATAAATGTGCAAAATAGATTCTGACGCGAATAATTTCCTGGCCCGACACAGTGACCCAACCTTTTTAGCAGTAGATGCAGCTATAGATTCTAGTCGTTCCACTTGAGATCATTTAAGAGACCGAGGCCAAGAAGAAGTGTGTTGCTTTCTAGGAGACTAGCGTCATCCATTCTAATGGTAGGCAAGAAAGTT
Organism: Ascarosepion bandense; assembly: GCA_037127315.1. NCBI lineage: Eukaryota > Metazoa > Mollusca > Cephalopoda > Sepiida > Sepiidae > Ascarosepion > Ascarosepion bandense. The sequence continues at coordinate 694,160 of JBBBDQ010000642.1, forward strand.
TCTCCATGGTGCTTAAAGGAGAGCAGCTTCATTTTGGAGGCATTAAAATTTACATTTCTCACACCATTCAATCACAGATTCTAGGTCCTTTTAAAGAGCACAGTCGGGTTTACGTTGGCAGATTTGGCAGAATTCTTATTGAGATGAGTGTAAATAGTGGTGCCATCTGCATAAATACTTACTTATTTTTCTTGCTTTATACCTGGCATGTGAACACATGTTGGTTGCTTTGTAATTCTCATATCTTGATTTTTCTGTTGGTCATAAGATTCCAAACACTTTAAACTCAGATAAAATTATTTACCGTCCACTTTACTATATGTGCGTGTTCTGATCACGACCACGTTTGACTGCGTTAAATTAGCGGCTTCCTAATTCTCCGGTCTGTGACAAATGTCCCTTAAACCCTCTAATTGTAACATTCATAACTAAGACCAGCCATACTACGCACATATTAGCGAATCACCTTCATTCCATTCGTATTTCATTAATAAAACGTAAGTTCCACTCGAACAGCTTCTTGATACGGTATCATTGCTCCGTGGAACCGACACCCAAATGTATGATACCCGATCACTACAACCTTAACCTGTTCAAATCTAGGGTTAGTTAACCGTTATCTTTACCCTATACCCTCATGCTCTGTAAGCCATCTCTACAAGTGACCCTTAGACCATATACAAGGTGAACACTATTGTAAAAAATGAAATTTCGTGTGAAGAAGCAGACACTTCAACGGGAAGTGATTTTCTTAAAAAAAAAAAAAAGATAATTATTACACAATTTACTGTCTTCATTTCGAGAAAAGCAATTTCGATAACAAGTGGGTCAAGTAATGGTATGATGTTATACGCAGGGTGTCATTAGAAGAGAATTATTTCGCAAAAGAACGAAGGATGATGGAAGTGTCCGGTGATTCGAACAGGAAATTTAAGATAAAATGGCGTCTATTTTACTGTCTGAACTTTCTATTTCAATTTAAAAAAAAAAAAAAAAAAACTTGCACTCAGATGAGTGCAGATCTTCATCTAAGTCCAACCACGAAAGTCATTTGCCAGGGATATCTTGAAGCTGAGATGGTTACATTTTTAATGCAAACTACAAAACGTAAAAGCAATAATGTACGGGATGCGATGGGTAAATTGTCGTCTAAATTACGCAAAAATAGAAACAACACTATCATCTCGTTTCAACAGACATATTTACGAAAAGTACACAAAAATTTCTCGAAATATTAAAGAGTAAAATTATTCAATAAAAACGCCATTGGTTTCAACCACGGCCTTCAGATGACTTTGGAATCTCCTGCAACTCTTCTTGACGGTCTTCGTGTTTAAGTTGTTGAATGCTGCCATAATCCTTGCTTTCAGGTCATCGTTGCTGTTACAAGAAGTTTTGTTGATCTCTCGCTCATTTGTGCTCCACGCAAGGGGGTTGCAGTCTGGGTAGTCCAGATATAATGGCTGGTGTGGTCATAGAAATCGTCTGATAACCATAACTGGGTTTTCCTGCTTGTGCGACATGGTGCAGAGTCCTATTGGCAGATATAGTCTTCCAGCAGCCACCCTTTTGACCCAGGGAAGTATTACCTCCTCAAGGCACTTGATGAAGGCCTTCTTGTTGAGGCTGAAGCCCTGTGGGAAGATGAATGGTGGCATAACGTCACCATCACTAGTGATCACTCCAAACATCATGATGTTCACTGGATATATGATCCACGTCTTTTTGAATCCTTTGAACTGTCCTTAGATTGGCACCCAAAAACTCTATAATGTTCGCATTTGGAGTTTGCCAAGTATTATAGCATGCTATTTTCAAATTGCTTGCGGAGTGAATACGTGATAACATTCTTTTCCCCACGGATAGTGCCCAACTGACCATAGTATAATGTGTAGTCGACAAAATAAACTAAAAAAAAAACAATGCGCATGTGCGAATTTTAATAAATATAAAATGGTGACAATTTACCCATCGCACCCTGTAGATGCTTATTGTAGTATCTAACTAACCCCAGTTGTTAGCAAAATGGGTTTTGAACTCAATATTAGGCCGCGGCATCACAGAAGTCAGATCTATAAGCAGATAGACCAAAAAGGTGATTTAATGACTTGCATATTACGCACAAATACCCTTGGGGAAAGTATTAATCCATCTCTTACCTCCAATTATGGGTTAAATAATAGGACATTAGATTCTATAGCCTTGGCTGGCAACCAGTCTACCGCAAAAAGCAATAACAACCTATTGCGGGATAATCTTCTACCCAGTCAGTCATGTCTCTTTCGAGACATGATCGCCCAAAGTGTGTATCACGTAACTGACTGAATATAATAGTTGGAAACATGATTAAGGCATCTACTGGGCATAAAGTTGGAGATCGGTTTTCTATTGTTATGAAGTAATAAACTGATCCCCCACTAATTAATAATAATATAATCTATCTCTTCTCCCTCTAGCTATGAGTCAAATAACAGGACAGATTGGGTTCTATAGCCTTGGCTGGCAACCGCAGAAAGCAATGGCAACCTACTGCGGGATAATCTTCTGCCCAGTCAGTCAAGTCTCTTTCGAGACATGATCGCCCAAAGCATGTATTACGTATGGCACTTAACTGATATATCAATAAGCCGTAGAGTCTCGTCTGACAAGTGGGTGTATTAAATTAAACTACAACTTTTAGGTTGAACATGATGCTTTTTAGGTTGAATGAGTTGGAGGTTGAATCAAGGCCTTTCCGAAACAATAACTTCTGCTTCGTTCTGTTAAGCCTCGTAGAACATAACAGGAGTATATTTGGAAGTATTTGTCTAATCTAATGTAGATCTGCTCATCACCCGATGTCATTGGTTTCTGTGGACATGTAAACCTCTAGTTAACCTAGCTGCAACTAGGATGTGCGCGCGTGGAAAAAAATAATTATTACAGGTAGATATATCGGCTTGGAACGTGAAATCAGAGAGCCGAGTTCGAATTCCATTTGAATTCGTTATATTCATTTACGGGCAAATACCCTGGGAAATGTACTAATCCGTCGCTTCTCCTTCCAGCTAAGGGTTAAATAGCAGAACAGCATTTGCTGGCAACCATTCTACCGCAGAAAGTAATGCAACCTACTGCTTTTGCGGGAAAATGTTCTGCCTAGTCAGCCATGTCTCTTTCGAGACATGATTGCCCAAGTGTTTATCACATATGGCACTTAACTACTGATGTAACCGCCAACCCGAGTGGGATGAGAAAGAAAGTTTCTCACCTGGCGAGATGTAGAATCTAGGTTTGGAAAAAACCTCAAAGCTGAAAGTAATTCATGAAATTACAGGCTGAAAGTAATTCATGAAATCCGGAGTTAAATAAAATGATATCAGATTTCATTTGGTGTTGTCATTATACTGTATGACGATAGCGTTCAATTAATGTTAATGTTCACCTAAAACAAATCTTGAGAGCCACTCAAAGTAGAGTGTTACTGTTGAAATGGTAATGGTAAATGTGATGTGGGATATGAATGAAATATCTAATGCTAGGAAGTTAATATTCTGAAGAAAAGATAGATAGATATATATAATCAGTAACCCTTCAGTTGAAGAGGCTAAAATTAAGGAAGGTGATCGGGTGTCTTTCTCACAAAATTGCAGTTCTTAGGAAAAAGCTGAGTGAAACTTTCTCTTTACATTTGCTGGATTCATTTTTTACGGTTTATCAACTCGTTGCGTATTGTGAAAGCCAAAAAAATAATTTTCAACGGTGAAAAAAATTTTTTTTTTTAAAAAGGACTGGAAAGAGAGGTCTGTGAAGCTTCTGTCCAAATATGGTTGGTTGTTTTGTTTTTATGGCATATCAACCTCGGCGGGTCATTTAATGCCAACTAAATTTTTATTTATTTATTGCTGGGAATACCTTTTTCTTTTCAACAATTTATTGTTGTTTTTATATAAGTTTTGTGTCTAGTAATATTTTTTTTCTTTTTCGAGTATGAATATTCATTGGGATTTGTCTATTTAAGAGCAGGGTCCCCAAGTCCTACCGCTGTTATTTAACCCATAACTGGAGGGAATGGACGGATTAATACCTTTCCCAAGGGTACCAGTGCTTAAGTGAATAAAGGGTATTCAACTGGAATTCGAACTCAGCTCACCGATTTCTCTTTCCGAGCCGATATCCACTGCACCACAACGCACATCCGTTAGTATACGCTTACAGCTCCTGGTATTCCCAAGCGGTCACCCATCTAAGTACTGACCAGGCTCAACGTTGCTTAAATTCGGTGATCGAGCGAGAACCGGTGTATTCAACGTGATAGGCCGTAAGCACGCACATCCGCCACTATACGCTTACAGCACCTGGTATTCCCAAGCGGTCACCCATCTAAGTACTGACCAGGTTCAACGTTGCTTAACTTCGGTGATCGAGCGAGAACAGGTGTAGTCAACGTGATAGGCCGTAAGCCCCAAATATGGCAACAGTACTTTATTATGGTCCTTATTTGGATCATGTAAAGGTAGAGGATAGCATGAAGAGCCAGGCACTTACCTGCCACATTTTGTGGTGGGTGGCATATGACTAGATCTGACCAGCTATGACTAGCTCTGACCAGATAAGACCAGTTTGGTACCCAGTTACCGCGTAAACGGGGGCTGGGTAATATTTGACCAATGGCCTAAGTGTTTTGCGCTCAGGTTCCCCACGTTAAAAACTGGACTTGTGTCAAATCTCGCTCCAGTCGGAGAGTAGGGTAAATATCTACTTACTAGAGCGGGACAAGGTGCCGATCATTTTACTCACATCTTTAGCGATGGGTTGTATATGGGAGTTCTACTTGAGTTCGATGTGAGTTTGTGGCCCACTATTCACTCAAGGTACGTTCCTCCTCGAAGGGACATCCATTCATTGTAACTGGGTCTGATCGGCGGTGATGGAATATATAAAATTAACTAACCACAGCAATCTTCTATTGAAAAGTAAGCTTACATCGGCTTATCCTCACGAGTTGCGATTTGAGGCAAATCTATGATTAAAACGACGAATAAAACAAACAAAAAACAACATTCAGTTAGCAAAAGACCCATGATGGCAAAACATTATTCGAATTACATCATTATTTTTAATTCTTAACAATTTGCAGTAGTGCACATTCCGTGATGTTCCTTCATACACATACTGACGCCCCCTCTTGCCCAACCCTGAGAGATGTGAAAATAAAACATCGCTCTAACATTTCTCCAGTTTTGTCTCCTCCCCGCATTTATTATTACTTTTAAAATCTTGTGTTCTCAGGAACTAAATACGACTGCAAATGTTGCCTCTGGCAAAAAAAAACAAAAAAAACGGTGACGTTACCGAGAGTGGGCGGTGTAACTGAATATCTGATGGTCTAAACGATCCGGTTACAAGACACCAAAAATAAAGTCAAGATTAAAAGAAAAAAAAAAATGAAATGAAATAAAATAAATAAATAAATAAACGTTCTACAATTCTCACCATATGGTTTCATATACAACATAACCCGGATATAAGAGAAACCCGGATATAAGAGAAATTAATCTCTGGCCCAACCTGGAGCCTGTGGTAATGTATATAAAATAGACCAACCCCGGATATAAGAGAAACCTTAATATAAGAGAACTTTATCTGGTTTCAGCAACTCTCTTATATCAGGGTTACACTGTATATATATATATATATATATATATATATATATATATACGTACTATCAAAAAGTGGTTACAGACTTTTGCGACACTGCAGACGATAACTAAAATAGTAAAAATGGCGACAGCTTAAAAGAGGGAAAGAATGGAAAGAACAAAAGAATGAAAAACCAATATAAAGACGACAGCAGTGAGAAAAAATGGAAGAAAGAAGAAAAATAAAATTAATAAATAAATGTTCTACGAATCTCACCATATGCTTCCATATATATATATATATTACGGGAATTAACGAATTTTAACGAAACTTGGTTATAAACAACCGACAATTTGAAATGAATTGTTTGAACATTATTTTTTATCGATACCTGTATTTAAACAGTATTATATATTCATATCTACTGGCCTGATTATTTACGATAAATTTTATTACGAAAATGTGTGTCATTCGGCAGGATTATATAATACTGCTTCGTTAAAATTCGTTAATTTCCGTAATATTGTTTACATACTTCCTGCGCATGTACCTATTCTTATTATACAGTAAAAATGTAGTTAAATTCCGAATTGTAGATTTAGGAGAAAATGAATAAAATTCACCTCGTTAATAATTTGAAACGCAATATATATATATATATATATATATAATGAATTGTTTGAACATTATTTTTTTTATCGATACTCGTATTTAAGTAGATATTCTGTTTTTAATTAAACACTATTATATATTTATATCTACTGGCCTGATTATTTACGATAAATTTTTTATTACGGAAATGTGTGTCATTCGGCAGGATTCGAACCTGCGACCCCTATCTACATATTAGAAGCTACCATTTGATCTGGCAACGTCTTAGACCGCTCAATCACGAATGACCTCCAGTCTAAACGAGGTTTTAATCAAGCCTATATAACACGATTTTCGATTCATCGCAACAACTATATCTGCCCTGAATTTTATCGTAATGTCAACAAATGTAAACATGTTACGGAAATTAACGAATTTTAACGAAACTTGGTTATAAACAACCGACAATTTGAAATGAATTGTTTGAACATTATTTTTTATCGATACTCGTATTTAAGTAGATATTCTGTTTTTAATTAAACAGTATCATATATTTATATCTACTGGCCTGATTATTTACGATAAATTTTTATTACGAAAATGTGTGTCATTCGGCAGGATTATATAATACTGTTTCGTTAAAATTCGTTAATTTCCGTAATATTGTTTATATACAGCCTGCGCATGTACCTGTTCTCATTATAGTAAAAATGTCGTTAAATTCCGATTAGTAGATTTAGGAGAAAATGAAAAAAATTCACCTCGTTAATAATAACTGAAATAGTAAAAATGGCGACAGGTTAAAAGAGGGAAAGAATGGAAAGAACAAAAGAATAAAAAACGAATTCAAAGACGTCAGTTATGAGAAAAATGGAGAAGAAAAATGGAATAAATGATAAACTAGACAGAAAGCCTGAAAGAAGGAAGAAGCAAAAAATGAAGAAGAAAGATGACTTTGAAAAGAAAGAAACAGGGAATAAGTATAAAATAGAAAGAAAGCGTGAAGAAATGAATAAAAGAAGAAGCAAGCCAAAAAGAAAAAAAAATAAAGAAGAAAGATGACATTGGGAAGAAAGAAAGAGGGAATAAGTATAAAATAGATAGATAGAAAGCCTGAAGAAATATACAACAGAAAGAAGGAAAAGGCCAAAAAATATGAAACATGAAAGAGAAAGAAGACGAAATCGAGAAGAAAGAGAAAAGAAGTAACCATGAATGAGGTAGATAGAAAGTAAGAGTGAATGAGTAACAGAAAGAATGAAGAAGCAATGAGTGGAATGAAAAAAAAAAAAGAAAAAAGATATCATCAAGTAGGAGTGAATGAATGAGCGAACAAATGAAAAATAAAGAATAAAAACGACAGCATTCTGTGAAAGAATGAAAAAATAAAAGATAATATAGATGAACATAAGGCCTGAAGAAATGAGCGATAGAAATTAAGGAGAAAGAAGGAAAGGAAAAAATAAAGAAGAAAGAAGACGTTATAAAGAAGACTGAAGGAACGAACGAAAAAATGAATAAGACCATAGCATTGGAAAGAAAGGAACAAATGAAGAAAGAATAAAGCATTAAAGAGAAAAACAGTAAGGGTGAAAGAATTAAAGAAAAAAAAAAGAAAACTCAAAGAAAGGAAACAAAAATTAAGGAGAAAAGTGATATTAACTATAAGGAATCTAAACTTATTTATTAATGGAACTTTGTCTGTGTGTGTGTCTGTGTGTGTCCGTTACATATAGACTTCGAAACGGCTGAACCGATTTTCTTGAAAATTTACACAGTTGTACTATAAGCGTCTGCGAGTGTTCTTAGCTAGGTTTTCTGTCGAGGTACCCCTGATAAATATCGAAAATCGATAATCGAAAAATCGGGTTATAAAAGGAGTGGTCCGATTTTAATCAAATTTGTTACACTCATAGACAAAGACATAAAAAACGATATTCAGAAGTTTCAAGGTTGCAGTTCTTACAATAGTGCAGAAAATCGATTATATATATATATATATATATATATATATATATATATATATATATATATAAAAGGAAAGATGTTTGTGTGTGTGTCTGTTTATCTGTCTGTATGTTTGTATTTTTTTCAGCCCTTTTATTTTAGTTTTTGCTTCGGATTTGGCTCTAAGTAGGTATAATTGTAGTTCTTAGTCTCAGCCATGATACCATTTACTCAGAGGACTTATGTAGCCTTCAAAATTCAGTTTACGACGAAAAAGGTTTATTTGATATCGATACCAGGAAATCAAAATTTGACTTACATCCATTCATTTTTCTTTCAGTCTACGGTTTCGCTTTAACTGGAAACAACTATTGCTTTTTAGTCTTTCGTGCCAACGTCCAAAGAGTCTGAGCTCCAGGACCATGGATTAGTTTTAAAGCTTTCATTACACCCGAGCAACGCCGGGTTATACTGCTAGTTAAAGTATAAATGAACGAACGAAACATAATGAATAAAGTCGATAAGATTAACTGGAAAGAAAGAAATAAAGAACAAAAAAGGAAAAGTAAAGTTGAAGAAATTAGAGACGAGGGAAGCATTTAAAAAGTAAAAAGAAAACTAAGAAGGAGAAAGAAAGAAAGAGAATAGATGGTACGACCGAAGGAATGAACGACAAATAGGACAATGTTATGCAAAGAAAGGAAGGAAAAAATGAAGAAGAAAAATAATGACATTAAGAAGGAAAGAACGAAGAAAAAATTTATTGTTGAAAACGTTAAATGAAAAAAAAAAAATGAAACGATTTAAAAGGAAGAAAATAAAAAGAAGCTTTAAAAAGCAAAAAGAATGAAAGAAGGAATAAAAGAAGAAAAAAAAGCAAAGCTGAAAATAAATAATAAAACCGAGGGAAGAAGTGATAAAAAGAGCGAATATTGAAGAATAAAGAAGATGGTATTAAAATGTGAAAGAAGAAGAAAGAAACAAACTAAAAAGAATGAAAAAAGAAGAGTAAAAATGGCCTCTGCGAACGAAAAACAAAACAATATTATTTATTTGTCAATCAGTCCTGAAAGTTTAATGAAAATCCGACAATTATTTGTTTTTGCAAAATTTCCCAAATTAACTTTTGTCACCGAAAAAAAAGGGAGTTGTGTAATATTAGGTTTTCCATTGTAAACTCTCGTAACGATTTGGCTCCTCGCTAACGAATATAAAAACAAGATTTTTACCAAAATTTCGAACGTGTTAGAAAGGATTAAAAAATTTGAGTCTATTGGAGCTGACCAAGCCGACATTATTGATCTCCTCATTTTTTTTTTTTTTTGTTGAGATTTCCACTTGAAGATCCTTGTGTCTTGATAGTTTTTTGAAGATCTTCAAAAATACATTATAATCAGCAGGGAGTACAATTTATTATTATTATTATTGTGTCATTTTTCATCATATTTCGATTTCTCCTATGGTCGCACTACCTACCAAGTCTGCGAGAAGACCTAAGGCAGGTAGTGATGTGTTGTTATGACTCCATTTCATGTTTTTTTTTATCTCCCCTAACAACCATAGCGTAACATAGACAAAGTTCTCCTCAGCGTGTGGGCTGTACTTAACAAGACAATTTTTTGTATATCTCTTAAGCTGGGGTTTCCAGGGATTCTTTCAATGTGTTGTTTTGTTCCATTTTTTATCATTCCAAGTGTACCTACTATCACTGGCATGATTCCTACCCTCAATTTTCACATTTTGTCTATTTCAATTTCCAGGTTTTTATCTTTTGACAGTTTTTCGAATTCCTTGGTTGCTATGTTACAATCCGCAAGTTTTTCTTTCTAGTTTTTAAAAATAATGTCCTACCTATTTGCTTCAATTTTTTCTGTCTGTGCAGATGGTGTAATCCCACAGAATGGTGACATCTTCTATTTTTGTAACCGGTGCTGGGTGGTGTTCATACCAGTGTTTGTTTACATATTTTCCATAGTGTTTGCACATTGTCCAATGTAAATATTACCCAACTCTATCGTGACGATTTTTATATTCATTTGGAGCTAGTACAGTACATCTTGAGATTAGATGGTCTATTGTTTCTTGGTGTTTATCACAGAACCTGCATTTTTGATCCACATTATTATGTATAATATTTGCCTGAAAGTTCCTAGTGAAAAAACTTTGGTCTTGCGCTGCAAGAATAAAGCCTTCAGTCTCAAACTTTAATCCAGATGCACGTAACAATCGATGAGTATTAACTTTATCAACATTGGATTTATTGGCACGTTCTGGATATTGGCCATGCAGAAGTTTGTTTTGCCAGCGTTGTTTCATCTGTTCAAGAGCTTTATCCTTGGCTTGCATTTTCATATTTTTTGCTGCAATAGTTGGTTCTTGGCTTCTGTTTTGCTTTTCTACAGAATCTACTAAATGTAAATCTTGTTTCTATTTACTGCTTTCTTGCATTATTGAATATTTTTTCTTTCTGTTTTTATGTTGTTTGACAAATTTTATCATCCAGTCCTTTGTTGTTTCTATTTATGTTAGTTTTTCATCATATTTCGATTTCTGCTTTAGTCTCACTACCCATCAAGTCTACGGGGAGACCTAAGGCAGGTCGTGGCGTGTTGTTATGGCTCCATTTCATGTTTTTCTATCTTCCCTATCGTCCCTAGCATTACATAGATAAAGTTTTCCTTAGTGTGTGGGCTGTACTTAATAAGACAATTTTTTGTATATCTCTTAAGCTGGGGTTTCCAGGGATTCTTTCAATGTGTTGTTTTGTTCCATTTTTTATCATTCCAAGTGCACCTACTATCACTGGCACAACTCTTGTTTTCAATTTCCACATTTTTTCTATTTCAATTTCCAGGTCTTTATTTTTCAAATTCCTTGATTGCTATGTTACAATCCGCTGGACAAGCCATATCAATTAATAGACACGTTTTCTCTTTCTGGTTTTTAACAATAATGTCTGGCCTGTTTGCTTCAATTTTTCTGTCTGTGTAGATGGTGTAATCCCATAGAATGGTTATATCTTCTATTTCTGTAACCGGTGCTGGGTGATGTTCATACCAGTGTTTGTTTACAGATTTTCCATAATGTTTGCACATTGTCCAATGTAAATATTGCCCAACTCTATCGTGGCGATTTTTATATTCATTTGGAGCAAGCACAGAACAGCCTGAGATTAGGTGGTCTATTGTTTCTTGGTGTTTATCACAAAACCTGCATTTTCGATCCATATTATTATGTATAATATTTGCCTGAAAGTTTCTAGTGAAAAGACTTTGGTCTTGTGCTGCAAGAATAAAGCCTTCAGTTTCAGACTTTAATCCAGATGCACGTAACCATCGATGAGTATTAACTTTGCCAACATTGGATTTATTGGCACGTTCTGGATATTGGCCATGCAGAGGTTTGTCTTGCCAGCGCTGTTTCATCTGTTCAAGAGCTTTATCTTTGGCTTTCATTTTCATATTTTTTGCCGCAATAGTTGGTTCTTGGCTTCTGTTTTGCTTTTCTACAGAATCTACTAACTGTAAATCTAGTTTGTATTTACTGCCTTCTTTTATTATTGAATATTTTTTCTTTCTTTCTTCATGTTGCCTTACTAATTGTATCATCCAATCCTTTGTTGTTTGTATGTATGTTAATAAGCCAATAGTTGTTGTCTTGTATGACAATTCCAGCTGAATAAGACCTCTTCCACCTTCTTTACGGGGTATGTATAGACGGTCTACATCAGCCTTTGGATGATGCATCTTATTCTTAGAAAGAAGTTTTCTTGTCTTAGAATCCATTCGCCTGATGTCGTTTAGAGTCCAGTTTAAGATGTTGAAGCTATATTGGACAACTGGGATTGCAAGGCTATTAATGGCCATAACCCTGTTCTGAGAATTCAATTCAGTTTTTAATATCATTCGTAGCCTTCTATAGTACTCTTTACGCACTATTTCTTTCATTTTTTATGGTGAATGTTTTCACTTTCATTTACACCTAGGTATTTATAAGCTTCTTCTGGTTTCAATTCTTTTATTGTTACAGCAGGGTCTAAGCTAATTGAGGATGTTTCTTGTATTGATCCACGTAAAACTGTAGCGTTAGCACATTTATTCAAATTGAATTTTATTCCAATGTCTTCGCTGAAGCATTTTACAGTTTGCAGAAGACCTTCCAGCTCATTATAATTCCTGGCATATAACTTTAAGTCATCCATGTAAAATAGATGGCTTATTTTCTTTTGGCCTATTTTATAACCACATTCTGTCTTATTAAGTTGACTGGTTAGTGCTATTAATGATATGCAGAATAGTAATGGAGACAAAGAATCACCTTGAAATATACCTCTTTTGATGTTTATTTCATCAGACTTATAGGTTCCATTTATATGATTGAGGTAAAGGGTTGTTTTTCGTATAGACATGCACTGTTTCATGAAATTGATGATGACGGGTGATATCTTGTATATATTTAAAGTCTTTAAAATCCAGGAATGTGACACAATCGAATGCCTTACGATAATCTATCCAGGCAGTACTAAGATTTTTCTTTGTACTGTAGCAGTTTTCCAGGATCATTTTGTTAATAAGCAATTGGTCTTTACATCCATAACAGTCACGTTTGCACCCTTTTTGTTCAAGCGGTATCATGTCATTTCTTTCTAAGAATAAATATGTGTGTTTTGTTAAAATAGATGTTAATAGTTTATATGTTGTCGGAAGACATGTAATTGGTTTGTAGTTTTTCGGGTTGTTTGTGTCACCATTCTTGGGTAGAAGAAATGTAATTCCTTTGGTCAACCATGCAGGAATTATAGTGGGATCGTCAACCACTTCTTGAAGTTCTTTGGCTAGTTTTTTATGTGCTGTATTTAAATAATATAGCCAAAAGTTAGGAATTTTATCTATACCTGGGAATTTCCAATTGTGTGCTTTTTTTAGTGCAAATTTAACATCCTCTTCTGTAACGCCAGCCCGTGTCTGTTCTGGTTTATTTTTATTCGTTCTATCTCTTGTGCAATCCAATCTACTTCCTTGCTATGTTCTTTAGGGCAAGCCCATATCTTTTCCCAGAACTGTGTAACTTCTTCCATTCTGGGGTGTGGGGGGGGGGACTCTCACTTCAATTCTTTTTTTACCTATTTCCCTGTAAAATCTCTTTGCATCGGTTTGAAAAATCTTGTTTTGTCTGTAAAATCTTGATCTTTTGTCATAGCGTCTTATTCTTTGAGCCTTCAGTTGTATTTTTTGCTTTATTTTTTCCTTAGTTGATAGGACTTCATTTTCATTTCTAATGTTGTATTTTCTTTCGACTCTTCTGCTTTTCCTAGTTCTTACATTTATTCCTCTACTCAGTTCATACAGTACTGATAGTTCACTTCTAAGTTGTTCGATTTCTTTTTCTATTTTTCTTTTCCAAGGTGGATCTTCATGTTTGCGAGACATGTTAGTTATTATTATTATCATTATTATTATTATTATTAAAGAATATATTTTAAATAATAATTATTTATATTGAATATTTGATAAAACCCTTCAGGGAAATGAAAGTCACTTTGGTCCGAGTAAATTAGTTTTTGAAAAAGGCACACAACTTTCAGTTTTTATGTGATTCTTCAAAATCCAGTGGGTGGCAACAAACTGTTGATCTGTAGTGTATGGAGTTTTGCCGCCAATTTAGATATTCTCACTGTAATCTGACCGAAAAAATTGCTTTGTCGTAGGCAACGTTTGATGGTAGCTACACCCAGAGTAATTGTAAAATTCACATCATTTCGCTTTTGAGTGGCTCTTTTTCTAGGGTGTTTCTTCGATTCAATGGCGATTTTTCTCCATCACGCTACGATAATTTGCGTTTAGGAACAGATTTTACTTTACTGAATAAAACCGCTATCAATCTGACCGGCCATGACGTTCATCTGACCAGTCATGATTACTCGTTTATATCGTGCCTGCTGGCTGTATGCAATAGCAGGTATGAAACTGGCCAGATGAAACTACTCGGAGGACATCGATGGTTGCATTAGCACGAAGTCACATATCATCGTGACCGAGCGTCTGATCATACAAGCTTTGTTCAAGATGTTAATCAAACGAGGTTCACTGTCTCTCAGAAACTTAAACTACGTCTGCCCAGCATAGCTGTAAATATAGAACCCTGGCGAGAATGTTATTTAACCTAAGACTAGTAGGAAAAGAGAATAAAGATTCACGCATTTTTTAACGGCATTTGTGTGAGATTGAACACAGGAGTGTTAAGCTGGTATTGGCACGCAAAAATTTGAATTTGAAAGTTTTAAAACGTGGTTAGTTTAAATTGTTTTTGTAGTTTTATTTTGTTTCGGTTCATCAAATTATTTTGAGGCCTTCTTTTCTCGTTTCTAGTTCATGCCAATTTTCTGTTTATAATGATGTCAAATTAGTGAAATAACTTTGGATAAGTTATCAAAAGACCTGAGAAATGCTGGATAGATATTCGAGATTTAATTTTGGTAAAAGTTATATCTTTGTTAAAGCGTATTTTTAATAGGGATGTGACTCATACTAAATCCTTTTTCTATTTTTTTTATTTCTCTTTAAATAAACTCAATTAAAAAAACAAAAACAAAAACCGCAAACTAAACAAATGGGGAGCAACGAAATCTACATTCCAAAGATAAGAGAATATATATATATATATATATATATATATATATATATATAGAGAGAGAGAGAGAGAGAGAGAGAGAGTCTTTTATATATATACATATATTCTTATATATATATCCTTTTTATATATATTCTTTAAATTATAAAGGAATATATAAATATATATCATTTATATATATATAATATTCATATATATATTCTCATATATATATATATATATATATATATATATAGATATACATTCTCTTATATGTATCCTCTTACATATATATACATGCATATATATATCTACATACACATACATTCTTTTATATACATATATATTCTCTTGTACACGCACACACACACACACACACACACACATATATATATATATATATATAAGAACGCAATTGCAACGCTCAAAATATTAAATTTAAAACAGTACTTAATATAAAAATAGAGCTATAAATATTTACATTATAATGTATTTTACATTAATGTAAAAGTTGAATTTATATATATATATATATATATATATATATATATATATATATATAGGTTGAAATTTTTAAAAATAGTGGAATGCGAGGAACAATACCGCACGTCAAGTTTTTCTTTTTGTCAGACGATACAGGACGCCATATTGTGTCAGTTAATTGAACGTGCATACCATAATAACAGAAAGGGAACACTAGAGTACTAAGCAATTTCCATTTTTTTTTAATTTACTTATGGGAAAGAGCATTTAAAAAAATGTTACTGGAAAATATTAGGCTATCACTCTCAGTTATTGTGAGATGAAAATAACTCTCCATGTAAAGTTAGAATTGCATACTGGCTTTTCGCATAGCTTAAATTCGCAGAGAAAACTTCAGATATTTAGAGTAACAAACTTTTGTGGTGTGTAAAGATGCCTGAATAACTTGATTATTTATTAGCTATTAAAGTTATATGTAATAAGGAAATACAATTAACGACAAAACACAGAAAGAATAATTAAAACAGGAATAAAAAACCTGATTGTAGAATATATTTAAATCTTAAAATAGTTTCTTAATAATTTAAACAAATCTGATGTAATCACGGAATATGTGTTTTTTTTTTTAATTCTTTATCAGTATCATTGTCATAGTTAATAAAGCCACTAAGACATAAGAGGTTACTGAATTAAGAACAGGGACATTTATAATGAGCGAGGAAAGTGTAATCAAGAGGACAGTACATAGCGACGGATGTGTTAAAAATATAAGACATAAGTTAAAATATAAGACATAAGTTAAAAATATAAGACATAAGTTAATAAAGCCACTAAGACATAAGAGGTTACTGAATTAAGAACAGGGACATTTATAATGAGCGAGGAAAGTGTAATCAGGAGGACAGTACATAGCGACGGATGTGTTATTTTTCGGAAAGAGAAATCGGGAAGCCGAGTTCGAATTCCAGTTAAATGCCCTGCATTCACTTACGCTCTAATACCCTTGGGAAAGGTATTGATCCGTCCTTTCTCTCCAGTTATGGGTTAAATAACAGGACAAATTGGGTTCTATAGCCTTTGCTAGTAAACCAGTCTACCGCAGCAGGTATTGGCAACCTGTTGCATGATAATTAAAAATGCCTGAGGTCTATACAGGGTAGGACTTCAGAACCTGCCCTTAAACAAATCCCAACGAATCTTTCTCCATGGAGGAAGCCGGCTCAACCCGACCAGGGTGAATGCCGAATGAGGTACAGGTACATAGCGATTGACATTGCAAAATAAATTTTTGAAGATTAAAGTTAGCTGGAAAGCACGGAGCTGGAAGGGAATCCCATAAGCGACGATTACGAGGTTTGCATAGAAAATACGGGTACATTTAGTCACCTCAAAGGTATGATGAGATCTCAACGCCAGTCTAATGCTGCACTAACATTCTAAAATTTTAGGTACCATATCTCATCCAAACCAACTACTGCAAAATTTATCCTTCTTTCTTTACTCGTCCCCTTTTTATTACACATGAATTTCGGTTGACTTTATGATTTGCAATTATGGACAAGGATGTGCACTGGTTTAATGGTTAGAGGCTCAAAACAAGTATTCGATGATACGAGTTCGAATTACGGCCGGAATTGTGACATTTATTTTCAATCAAATACCATTTAGAAAGGTATGAATCAATCGCTTTTGTTTCCGGCTATGGGTTAAATAGTAACTCAGCCTGGAGTCTAGAAAAATAAAAGAAATTGACAACTCGATTTGTATGCTCTATCAAGGATGTGCAGCTGGTGTAATGGTTAGTGGCTCAAAACAATATTCGATGACACGAGTTCGAATTACGGCCGGGATCGTTACATTCATTTTCAATCAAATACCATTGGGAAGGTATGAATCAGTCGCTTTTGTTTCCGGCTATGGGTTAAATAGCAACTCAGCCTGGAGTCTGGAAAAAATAAAAGAAATTGAAAATTCGATTTGTCTGCTCTATCCTAACTACTATATTCACCTGACTTTGCACGAAGCGAATATTACCTTTTGCGATCGCGGTAAAACGCTTTGATGGGTAGAACAGTCTCTGTTGATAACCAGAATCAGTAGATCGTCGAAAATGTTTTGGCGTCAAAACCTGTGGAGTTTTACTCAAAAGATCTTGAAGAGCTGATTGACAAGGAACAAAAATAATTGCAAATAATGGTGAATATATAACTGAATAGAATATAACTGTACGTTATTTTTTTAAGAAGTAAAACGGAAATTATTCATGACACAACCTAATCAAATTTAAATACACTTCTCAATCCTGCAACTTCAATGTATCGAATCATGACATGCAACAAAAATATTTTCATCGTAATTCTTCGGATGAACTTTCCATGATAGTACCCAGACTTCATGAATTTAATGGCGTAGTGGATATAAGATTTGGTTAAAGATATGGTCGTGAGTCCATTCCTGGAATGAGGTATTGATGTTATTGGGATTAAATAATTATAATTTTGATAAAATTCGAAGAAAAATCTGCAATATTATCGCTCCTGGCATGGTATCTCGATTTCATACTTTTTTTTCTTCCAACGTAACGTAGTTTCACTGTGCTTTTCTAGAAATACTTTCATTGCAATTGTTCTGATAGACTCTCACCCATGGTACATAGACTGTTGTGGTGCAATAGATATCGGGTTGAAATGGGAAATCCGAGAGCCGAGTTCGAGCTGCACTTAAATCCGTTGCATTCACTTAAGCGCAAATATCTTTACAAAAGGTTTTTTTTTTAATCGTATCACCCCGAGCAAGGCGGTAACGCCACTGATGTGCAGGGGGCTACGTAATAGTAAAAAGATCGGAAAAGAGAAAGCCGGAAACCATATCCTAAACAGGGAACAAGAGATGAGCCTCTTAACCTGTTCAATAGACATGGGTGGAGTGTGAACCGGGCGATAGATAGATCTATCTACTCCAATTGTATTAATCCATCACTTCTCCCTTCAGCTATGGGTTAAATAACAGGACAGAATGGTTTATATAATCTTGGATGGCAACCAGTTTACCACAGAAAAAAAATGGAAACCTACTGCGGGAAAATCTTCTGCCTACCCAGTCATAGATCAAAAGAGACATGATCGCCCAAGTGTGCATCTTCTTCTATGTACGGGAACGCACAACGGCCGAAGCATCGTGAATATGATAATAAAAATGAGGACAAAATCCAGCCAAAAATTTAAACGAAACGTCAATCTCTATCTGCTGTCTTCTTGATTATTCTTTTATTGTTTTCACTCCTTAATAATATCTCTATTTTCTTTTTTCTTTTTCTTCTTTTTTTTATTTTCTTATTCTTTTAGAATCATTAACCTCTACGGATGTGCGTAGTCGTGCAGCTCATATCGACTGGGAACGAGAAATCGGAGAGCCAAGTTCGAATTCCAGTTAAATTTGTTGCATTCACTTACGTGCCAAGTACCCTTGGGAAAGATATTAATCCGTCTCTTCCCTCCAGCTATGGGTCAAATAACAGAACAGATTGGATTCTATATCCTTGGTTGGCAACTAATCTACCGCAGAAAGTAATGGCAACCTCTTGCGGGAAAATCTTCTACCCAGTCAGTCATGTCTCTTTGGAAACATGATCGCCCAAGCGTGCATGGCGTATAGCACTTAACTGATTGAACCTCTTGTGCCTTAGTAACTTTATTGCCTTGCTTGGGGTGAACTCTGCTGTGCTATTCATAATGAATGCTTTATGGAATCTTTTTCTTTTCTTTTTTTCTGATAAACGCGGCAATAGAAGGCTGATATTTCCAACGCTCTTTGCTTGATCTTATCCGGGACAATTTTACTACCAACAATTAATGACGATAAACTAAGTGTAGAGATATTCGCTTTTCCTTCAAAACAATTTCTATTATCTCGTCAATTATTGTTCTTTTTCTGCTTTGGTATTTTAATTTGTTAATGTTTTTTTACTCTCAGAATAATGTTTTCTAATATGGCGGACTCTTTGTCACACTTCGTATCCTAAATGACTTACATGCTGTTGTAGGAATTAAGATAAAGCAACATAAAACAAAAAAAATCTTATCAGAAGAGACATTTATACTTCCCATGTATTATTATATCGGTTTTCGTACGGTACAGCTCTCCACCACACTGGATGCATTTATATAGAATAATAATAATAATAATAATAATAATAATAATAATAATAATAATAATAATATCTAAAAAGTTGTAGTAAGAGATTCTATTGTGTCCTACTTGTTATTACAAAAAGGTTTTAATTCATGAAGTAGTTGTTAAATAGATAAATTAGGGATAGAACGTTTTGGAAGATTGTAGAAAATTCCAGTAAATTCGAGAGAGTTCGAAAGGTTCTTGAAATATGCAAATTAGGTGTTAGCCCCCTATAAAAATAGTCAGTATGTCAATCTTTATAGGTAATTTAATACCAAAACCTAAATATTTTGTACACAATTTTATTTTACTTTTGGGGAATAACAGTTTTAGTGATACTGGTCTTAATAATTAACCCATAGCTGGAGGAGAGTGGTGAATTCATAGGTTTTTCAAAGGGTATTCACGACTCAGTAAATATAACGAACCCGACGGAAATTAGAACACGGCTCCCCAATTTAACAATTCCGAGCCGTTACACCGCCAGCACATGCATGTATACAGCACCTGGTATTCCCAATGGGTCACCTATCTTAGGTACTGACCATGATTGACGTTGCTTAACTTTGAGAATGTAGGAGGGGGAGAAAGTGAAAGTGAATGAGACGACTGGAAATAGGGAGGATTAGAGAAATGACAAAAAAGTAACCGGTGTTTCGACGTGATACGGTCGTAAGCCTGTAAAGATGTTGAAGCTGTAAAGACAAATTAAGCACAGAATAAGAAAAGGGAATATTCTTTGTTGTATCTTCTTTTCTCTTAATTACCATACGTGATGCACACTTGGACGATCATGTCTCGAAAGAGACATGGCTGACTGGGCAGAGGTTTATCCCGCAGTAAGTTGCCATTACTTTCTTCGGTAGACTGGTTGCCAGCCAAGGCTATAGAACCCAATCTGTCCTGTTATTTTACTAATAGCTAGAGGGAGAATATATGTATTATGTTATTAAATAGTAATTAGTCGGTGATCAGTTTATTATTTCACAACAATAGAAAACCGATCCCCCACTTTATGCCCAGTAGAAGCCTAAATCATGTTTCCAACTATTATATTCATTCAGTCAGTTAAGTGATACACGCTTTGGGCGACCATGTCTCTTTCGAGAAATGACTGACTGGGCAGAAGATTATCCTGCAGTAGGTTGCCATTGATTTCTGCAGTAGACTGTCTTGTTATTTAACCCATAATTGGAGGAAAGAGACTGATTAATACCTATCCCAAGGGTATTTGTGCGTAAGTGAATGAAAGGAATTCAGCTGGAATTCGAACTCGGCTCCCCGATTTCTCGTTCCGAGTTGATAGCCACTGCATCACAAAGCACATCTCCCATCTTTTTTTACGTTTCCCAAAGTCTGATTTCGACTGTTTAGTAACTGGCTTCTTTTATGTCGTTACCTTTAATGTTCGACTGGCTAAAAATAACGTGTTATCTCTTGTCTTGAATGGAATATTATTTGCAGGATCGGCCACAGACTCTGGTTTAGATTTTACTGCTTATTGTCGTGGGAAAGTCAGAATCCCTTTTTCTTTCTTTCTTTCTTTCATTCTTTCTTTTTTTCATTCTTTCTTTCTTTCTTTCTTTCTTTCTTTCTTTCTTTCTCCCCTAACCTTTTTTTTTAAGTAGAGGAGAAGTGTGGAAGTAGAGTCTGGGTCTACGGATGCCTGGTTAGAAATTGTCTACCCCCTTCCACCTCCACCAACGTCTCTGTATGTGGGACTCAAAAATTTTCTGTCATCTTCATCCTAGTTTTCCATCCCTTTTTTTTTTTTCCTGCAACGCGTTGATAAATTTATTTCCTACCAATTAGTGCACGCTGATTTTATTTTTAAATTCTTTCTTAAAGGTCTTCAGGGGCTTATTATACATCCTAGGCTTAGTTTCGTATGATACAAAAACGAATGGTGAGAATGTAGAGTTTGACGCAAAACAGTCTTCCCAGTATTAAGAATTTCTCTGTCTTGAAAACCAGTATTCGAAATACTAACGTTTGTCACTGATATTGACGAGGAAACTAAACACGCCAAACATCCATCTATCTATCTATCTATCTATCTATCTATCTATCTATCTATCTATCTATCTATCTATCTATCTATCTATCTCAGTCTATTCATATCTATCTATCACCGTCACACACACACACATATATATACACTACCGGCCATAATTATTAAGCACCTCCAGTTTTTTAAAAGAAATGATGTATTTCATACTATTTTTAAGTGGATAATTCTAAATGAAAATAGAATGATTCTTTTGTTATTATTCAGTCAGTTAAGTGCCATACGTGATACACGCTTGGGCGATCATGTCTCGAAACAAACATGACTGACTAGGCAGAAGATTATCCCGCAGTAGGTTGACATTTCTTTCTGCGGTAGACTGGTTGCTGACCAAGGCCATAGAACCCAATCTGTCCTATTATTTAACCCATAACTGGAAGGAATAGACGGATTAATACCTTTTCTAAGGGTATTTGCGCGTAAGTGAATGCAAAGAATTCGGCTGGAATTCGAACTCGGTCCCCTGATTTCTCGTTCCGAGCCGATATCCAATGCACCACATTTGTTATTATTACTTTGCAAAATTTTACAAGGCAAAGAAGCAAAAATGATCTCGTCCGAATGACCCTAAATTTTCTTCATTCTTTCATTGATGAAACTGCAATATAGGTAATTATTAAATATTCATAAATTCATTTGATGCACATGTTATTGTGCAGTATTAACAAAAGAGCCATTCTATTTTCATTTACAATGATTCACTTGGTAATAAATACTAAAAAATAGTATGAAATATATCATTTTTTAAACACTGTGGTGGCCTAGTAATTATGGCCGGTAGTCTATATATATATATATATATATATATATATATATATATATATATATATATATATATATATATATATATATATATATAGAGAGAGAGAGAGAGAGAGAGAGAGAGAGAGAAAGAGAGCAAATCTACAGGGCGCGATGAATAAATTGTCGCTATTTGACTTTTAAAACATTGTAAAGTAATAATAACAAAAGAACCATTCTATTTTCATTTACAATCATTCACTTGGTAATAAATACTAAAAAATAGTATGAAATACATCATTATTTTAAAACACTGGGGTGACTTAATAATTATGGCCGGTCGTGTATATGGGGATAATATGGATAAATTGTTGTCTAAATTACGCAAAAATGAAAATAACACTGGTATCTCATTTTAACAGATTTATTTAACAAAATTCACTCGGAACGACAAATCGGGGTGCCGAGTTCGAATTCCAGTTGAATTCCTCGCATTCACTTACTTGGGAAAGGTATTAATCTCTCTTCCCTCCAGTTATGGGTTAAATAATAGGACAGATTGGGTTCTATAGCTTTGGCTGGCAACCAATCTACCGCAGAAATCAATAGCAAGCTACTGACCAGTCAGTCATGTCCCTTCCGAGATATGATCGCCCAAGCGTATATCACGTAAGGCACTTAACTGACACACAAATATCTTGAAAAACTAAAGAGTAAGTTTATTCAACAAAATCGCAATTACACTTCCTTTTATTTCTATTACTTTTTTATAATCTCTGAGATGATATACTCTTCGACTTCTACAACAACCAGGGTTGTGTTGGCAATAAATCTCTTTCGATGAAATTGAGATCATTGCCTTATTTTCCCCACAGTGGTCGGTGTTTAAACTAAAAGACAAGATTTAGAATCAAGTATTTCCAAAGCAATTACAGCTGGGACAATTAGCAAAAGCAATTTCTTGTTTGTTATTTTTTCACATTTTCTATAGCACTCAGTAACCACTTGCGTTTTAGTGGCTTTATTGCCTTGCTTTTGAGAGAAATACTTTAAAAAAGTTCCGTGATTTCAAATTTAAAGTAAGCTGCGTGAGATTTAAATTGTGTTTGTTAATCATTGTTATATTTTTGTTTAATTTTTTTTGGGGGGGGGGAGGTTTTGCGAAATTTATTTATATATTTATACGATCTTGATTTGATATATCAATAACAGTTTTTTTCCCTTGAGCTCAAGCAAAATAAAATAAAATAAAATAATGCAGAATAATCCTCTCTACAAAAATAAAGACCTTTGTGTATTTATTTTTGAATATATATATATATATATATATATATATATATTCAATAACTCTAGTTATTGGGCACGTAATATGATATGCGCTAAAAAGACTGCCTTCTTCCACCGAACGCCCAGGGGTAGAATCGCCTACTGACGCCAAATCGGTCAAGTTTCGAGCCTGGGTTGTGTAGCAATAGGAGTCTAACCGTAATGATGAGCTGTGATACAGCGAAACAGATCTGTCTGCGGATGACAATATATATATATATATATATATATATATATATATATATATATATATACAAACTGTGTGTGTATCCGTTACCTCTAGACTCCGAAACGGCTGAACCGATTTTCTTGAAAATTTACACAGTTGTAATATAAGCGTCTGCGAGTGTTCTTAGCTAGGTTTTGTGTCGAGGTACCCCCGATAAAAATCAAAAGTTGATAATCGAAAAAATTGGGTTATAGAAGGAGTGGTCCGATTTTAATCAAATTTGATACACTCATAGACAAAGGCATAAGAAACGATTTTCAGAAGTTTCAAGGTTGCAGTTCTTACAATAGTGCAGAAAATCGATAATATATATATATAAAAGGCAAGATGTTTGTGTGTGTGTCTGTTTAACTGCCTGTATGTCCTTTATACAAATTCACAATTTTTATCCGATTCTCACCAATCTTCACACAAATATTTTTAGGCTGAGTCTGAGCTCCAGGATCATGGATTAGTTTTAAAGCTTTCATTACACCCGAGCAACGCCGAGCTATACTGCTAGTATATATATATCCTGTCACGCCAATGGAAAGACACACAATAGCGAGCCAGCATCGGTTCAGTTCATTCTCTTCACTCCCAGTTATGAAAGTTCTTCCGCGTATTTACTCTTTAACAGTGTCATATTATTATTATTATTTCTTGCAATAATTATGTCGTCGAGTAGTAAAGAATATATATATATATATATATATATATATATATATATATATCAAGTGATAGGCTGATAGATAGATTCACAACGGTTTTTATTATAATAGAGAGTATATATATATATATATATGTGTGTGTGTGTGTGTGTGTGTGTGTGTGTGTGTGTGTGTGTGTGTGTGTGTGTGAATAACGATCGGTACCCACAGAAACCACAAATTGCTCTAAAAAGAAAAGACGCCATACTTATCCCAAACCCGAGGAACCTTTCGGCCAACACTTTTCAAGGGCTTCATTGGCAAAATTATGAATAGGGCTAGAACGAAGACAATATCAAAAGGGGAAATTACTCACAGTACTGGGAGAAAGTGGAATTCGTTTAAAAATAAACTTTAATGAAAAACATTAAACTTTAATGAAAAACATTAAAATGTGAGGGGAGTTGTAAATTTAATTCCACAAGAATTGGAAATCTTTTCTTTATGTATATGCTTGGAAATCTATCTCTTTATATATATATATATATATATATATATATATATATATATATATATATAGATTGTTGGGAATCTTCCATGTCAACAAAACAGACGGTCATTATTGTTTGTCCGTGAATTGTATACTATAATGTAAATTGACGTCTTTGAAAATGGCTTATGTAAGCCGAAAGCTTAGATTGGATTATAAAAAAATTATGTATCAATATTGTAATTTTCTTTCTTCATTTAATGATAATGCTATTAAACTTATCAGACAATATGAAAAAACATTGAGATAAAATATACAAAACTTGTCTATATTACTTAATGAAAGATAGATATATATATATATATATATATATATATATATATATATATATATATATATATATATATTCTGTCATACTCGGGGATTTGTACGTATATCAATATATTGCCGTCATTTTAGATAGCACTAGCAGTATAGCCCGGCGTTGCTCGGGTGTAATGAAAGCTTTAAAACTAATCCATGGTCCTGGAGCTCAGACTCTTTGAATGTTGGCACGAAAAATAGATTGTTGAAAGGTTGATCTCGAAACCGTAGAACTTACTAAAATGAATGGATGTAAGTCAAATTTGGATTTCCGGTATCGATTTCAAATAAGTTTTCCGTCGCAAACTGAATTTTGAAGGCTAAATAAGTCCTCTGAGTAAATGGTATCATGATTGAGACTAAGAACTACCATTATACCTACTTAGAGCAAAACCCGAAACAAAAACTAAAATAAAAGGACTGGAAACCTCATTTTGATCAAACCCGATAGGATATCGGGGTATCGATTTCTAATATTAGAGTCAAATAAGTCATCCAAGGATAAACTAAACTAACTAAGTCCATGAAAAGTTATCGTACCCATCAAGAGTAAAATTGAAGAAAATGAGCCATATTGATAGCTGAATATCGATTTCCCATATCGGGGAAAATGAGTCATCTGAGAAGATCTACTAATGTTTGTGACTAAAAACTATAATTTTACCAAGTTAGAGCAAATTCTGCAGCAAGAACCACGATAAAAAAAGTTGAAATCCTGATCTTGATCTGATCGGATATTGGGGTATCGATTTCCGACATCGGGGAAATTCGGAAAAAATAAGTAGCCCATGATCTGACCGGAAGGCTAAAGATTTAAAGAATATTTGTGTGAAAGTTGGTGAGAATCGGATAAAAATTGCAGATGTGTATAAAGGACAGACAGACAGACAGACACACGCACACACACACACACAAACATCTTGCCTTTTATATTTATAGATATCGATATAAATACTTTGCCCTCATTTTTTACTACTCGGGCCCACTCGTAATAATAATAATAATAATAATAATAAAAATAATAATAAAAGTTTTAAAAAATTTTGTATTTCTTTCACAGTTAAAGACGCAACTAAAATAGCAAAAAAACATTTGTTTTTCTTTATTGGATTTGCTGAGTGAAATAGACACCGATTTCCATTTGAGAAAATAAGCAAACATGAATTTATACAAGGATTATGTATGTATGTATGTATGTATGTATGTACGTCGTATGTAAGTAGGTAAACGTGCGTTTCCACCCCTTTTCTTTAATGTACATGGCTGGTGTTATATGCGAAACTAGTTAGACAGAGCGACGACGAATTCAATATTTAACGTTTCTTGAATTTTCACTTTTGGATGACCAAATTTTCTTTCTTATTTTCTCTTATTCTCATTGCCTGTTGTTTTTCAAGCATCTCTCTCTTTCTCTTTCTCTCTCGTTCACTATCTCTTAAATAAACTCACACTCATGCACACTTGCGCGCGCGCGCGCACACACACACACACACACACATACACACACACATACAAGTATATATTGAATCAAATAATAATTCTTCATATAACAAAGAATATTTCTCGTACTGCAAAGCAATTATAATTTCTCATATAGCAAAGCATATAGCAATAATAATTCCTCGTATAGCATAACATATATAGCAATAATTCCTCGTATAGCAAAGCATATAGCAATAATAATTCCTTGTATAGCATAACATATATAGCAATGATAATTCCCCGTATAGCAAAGCATATAGCAATAATAATTCCTCGTATAGCATAACATATATAGCAATGATAATTCCCCGTATAACAAAGCATATAGCAATAATAATTCCTTGTATAGCATAACATATATAGCAATGATAATTCCCCGTATAGCAAAGCATATAGCAATAATAATTCCTCGTATAGCATAACATATATAGCAATGATAATTCCCCGTATAGCAAAGCATATAGCAATAATAATTCCTCGTATAGCATAACATATATAGCAATGATAATTCCCCGTATAACAAAGCATATAGCAATAATAATTCCTTGTATAGCATAACATATATAGCAATGATAATTCCTCGTATAGCAAAGCATATAGCAATAATAATTCCTCGTATAGCATAACATATATAGCAATAATTCCTCGTATAGCAAAGCATATAGCAATAATAATTCCTTGTATAGCATAACATATATAGCAATGATAATTCCCCGTATAGCAAAGCATATAGCAATAATAATTCCTCGTATAGCATAACATATATAGCAATGATAATTCCCCGTATAACAAAGCATATAGCAATAATAATTCCTTGTATAGCATAACATATATAGCAATGATAATTCCTCGTATAGCAAAGCATATAGCAATAATAATTCCTCGTATAGCATAACATATATAGCAATGATAATTCCTCGTATAGCAAAGCATATAGCAATAATAATTCCTCGTATAGCATAACATATATAGCAATGATAATTCCCCGTATAGCAAAGCATAAAACAAAAATAATTCATCATATAGTAAAGCATATAGCAATAATAAATCCTCGTATAACAATAATAAATCCTCGTATAGCAAAGAATATAGCAATGATAATTCCTCGTATCGCAATCGTAGAAAAATTATATTTTTTCATATAGCAAGCTATGTAACTGATATCTCATATATTGAAGCATACGAATATAATCATTTTTCATATAGGAAAATAATCATACCTTCTATTGCCAAGGATATAATAAAGAAAATTATTCATCTAAAGCATAAAGCAAAACACTACGCTTCCTCGGCTTAACTCTCACAACTGACCTCAAGTGGAATGGCTATATAGAATCCATAACTTAATCAGCTGCTAAGAAAGTCGGTTCTCTGTGTAAGGCCAGGAAGTTTATCCCGTTTGAAACAATCCTGCACATATACAAATCTATCATCCGCCCGTGCATTGAATACTGCTGCCACATCTGGTCGGGTGCTCCTGCTATCCGCCTAAGAGTCCTTGACAAAATCCAGCGGAAAATCTGTAATGTGATAGATCCCGACTTGGCAGCTCGGATACCGTCACTTTCTCACCGGCGCAATATGGCTCCCCTGTGTCTCTTCTACAAATACTTGCTCGGCTTCTGCTCCGATGAACTTAGATCACTGGTGCCCCCTATATATAAATTTACTCGAGCCACAAAATAAGCAACAATGTCCCATCCTTTTACTGTGAAACCGATAAATTGTAAACTCCAACAGCTTTTTTCTCGCAATTTCCGCCTGTGGAATTCCCTTCCATTTACTTGCTTTCCCGACGGCTACAATCTCCAGGAGTTTAAATGTAAAGTCAATAGTCATCTCTTATCTCACTAACCTGTATCCTCTCTCTCATGCTCCTTTCTCCGTCCACTCCACTTTCATCAGTATTCTCATTCTTCCTTTATCCACTTCCTGACACCCCCTATAACCTGTCACTCTTTCTCATAACTTTCCTCCTATGTAACCCCTGCAAAACAGTGGCAGTAAAATGCTTTACTTGGCGCGATATGATTATAAAAAAATAAATAATTATAAAGTTTACACCTCTTGGAAAATCCAAACTTTCTCTCACACATACACGCGGGTGGACACTGGCGGACGCGGGCGGACGCGGGCGGACGCGGGCGAACGCAGGCGGACGCGGGCGGACGCGGGCGAATGCGCGCTTGAACGCAGAAACAGATACACAGACAAGTTAATACGAAAGCCCACATACGTCATTATACATTAACCCAACTATTCGCTGGCACATATTTACATGATACTCTGTGCCCATATGGACACAAGCTTTACACGAAGCCCACAACGTCGTTTGGAAAGTGACGTCACCGTCGTCTTGTAAAAGATAGTTTTATAATTCCGCCGAGAGGATTTTCTTTTGCTCTACATTTCTATGCTTTAAAGTCGCTTCTCTCTCCCTTTTATTCTTTATTTTCTTCTACTAAGTTTGTAATTAAATATCCAAGCCAACTTGGATGACTTCCCTTCAAAAATAATATTTCGTGACCTGGAAATCACATGACCAACGCACCGTTTACACAAAAATATACATTTCGAAAATTCAGCTTGAAATCTAATACTGTGAAAAAGGAAAGAAACACACTCCTCTCATTTTAAGCATCTGGACTATTTTAATGTCTGTTTGCAGGTTTAACACATACATACATACATACATACATACATACATACATACATACAATACTGTGCAAAAGTATTAGGACACGAACTATTCTATCTTTTATGAGGCATTAGAATAAAGTTTAAAATCACCCCTGTCCTAACACTTTTGCACACTAATGTGCAGAAATATTAGTCAGGGGTGATTTTCCTAAAAACTTCACTGAAATTCAAATACAGGGTGAAAAACTAAGTAAATTGTTAATAAATATTGATTATTTTAAACTAGGCGTAAAAGAAATGCAGAAACAGATACACAGACAAGTTAATACATAATTAAGCTATTTTCAAAATTCTAATATACTAAATCTACATGAAGATAAATTAAAATTTTAAATTTAAAAACTATCAAAAAATATTGAAATGCAGAAAGATGAAACCAAAGGGGCGTCAAACTTGTCATCTTAAACCATAAAAATAATCCTAATCTAAAAAACAAAAAAAGTCATTTGATGACCACATGCTACCATAGAAAAAATACTTAAATTTTAGACACCGATTAATACAGACTCTCTATGCGTTTGATTCTTTCTTTCTCTCTCTCTTTCTTCCTCATTCACTTAATTTTCTCCTTTCTTTTATTTTTTATTTCCTTCGCAAACATTACTGTTAATAATTATGAATTACCTCCCTCCCTTGGAGTGTGAACCGGGCGACAGGTGAAACTACTGTTAACGCTGAATGTCCCGAGCTTGCACCAGAGGCGGCTATTGAGCTCTATGAACCTCTCCGGTACCTTTTCTATCCCAAAGAAAGAATATTTTTTTCGTCGAGAAAAAAGTAAGTACAGTTCGTCAGGGCAAACGTGATCAATTTATATCTGGTAGACAAATATCTCAGTGGCCAATATTTTTTCGGATCATCTGTTTCAACGTTTTTGTTTTTTGTTTGTTTTTTGTTTTTTTTGTTTTTTGTTTTTTAGAAGATATCTAATATCTTCGGTGTTCCATTTTGGAGCTTCATTGGGATTAGAATTAATAAGTGACTGTTAACTTTATCAACAATGGATTTGTTAGCACGTTCTGGATATTGACAATGCAGAGGTTTGTCTTGCCAGCGTTGTTTCATCTGTTCAAGAGCTTTATCCTTGGCTTTCTTTTTCATATTTTTTTGCCGCAATAGTTGGTTCTTGGCTTCTGTTTTGCTTTTCATGTTGTTTAATTGTATCATCCAGACCTTTATTGTTTCTATGTATGTTAATAAGCCAATAGTTGATGTCTTGTATGACAATTCTAGCTGAATAAGACATCTATCACCTTCTTTACGGGGTATGTATAGACGGTCTACATCAATCTTTGGATGATGCAGCTTATGCTTTAAAAGAAGCCTTTTTGTTTTAGAATCTAAGTTTTCTTGTTTTATTCTTATTCTTTTTCTTATTCTTATTTTTCTTATTATTATTATTGTTATTAATTTACCACCAAACATTCGCTAGAAATGTAGAGAAATGACCAAAACTATAAAAATAAAACTTTGTTGTTAAAATCTTTGTGCTAATTAAGGGGAAACACTCAAAGAACTTTTTGATGCATTTTTAAAATTCGTTTCAGAATCCTGAAAATTTAGGGAAATTATTTTATTTATTTATTTATTTTTATTTTTTTTTTGGTCGTAAGAAAAACTTTCGAAACTTATTCAGAAATGAGTAATTTTTTAAAATTATATATATATATATATATATATATATATATATATATATATATATATATATATATATATGAAAATAAATAAAGACAAGAGGAAAACTATATTTTCTCGCCTATGCGTTTCACTATGTGCCGGGCTTTATCAAGGCAAAGAGTTGAAATGAATTTTATTTTAAATAACGTATCTATAAAGAAATATTGTTGGCTATTAGAAAAATACTCATAAATATTCATAAGATTAACTGAAAATTTTAAACATTTAAAAAACGTCATAGTTCAGGTTTGAAGAGATTTTTTATGTGCAGTATAATGTTATGAGATATTAAAAAGATATGAAAATTAACCGTTTTCTTTGAATTTTAAAAATATTTTTGTTGTTTATGTTGGTTTGAGAAAGCGTTGTTTCCATTAGGAAAGGTGAAACTGAGAAAAAAAAACGGGGCGTAGATTAATATTTTGATATTTGATTGCAGCGCTCTGGAGAACTTTCCTTCTGAATAAATTGTTTTTTCTTTTGATGAATATAGCGTTTTTACATCGAAATTGTGGTCTTTTTTTAAAAAATCATATCACCCCGAGCAAGGCGGTAACACCACTGATGTGCAGGGGGCTACGTCAGAGTGAAAAGATTGGAAAAGAGAAAGCCGGAAACCACATTCTAAATAGGGAACAAGGGATGAGCCTCTTCACCTGTTCAATAGACGTGGATGGAGTGTGAACCGGGCGATATAGTCTATTTGCTCCAATTGAAAAAAAAATAAAAGAATGAAAAGTTTGGATAAGAGAAAGCCGGAAACCACATCCTAAACAGGGAAGATGAGCCTCTTCACCTGTTCAATAGACGTGGGTGGAGTGTGAACCGGGCGATAGTCAGATATATCTACTCCAATTAAGAAAAAAGGAAAAAAAAAACATAGTCGCGGATTGCTAAGTTTTAACTTCGTTAAAGTCCAGTCAAAGAGATTTCTGCTAAAATAAAAATAAAAATAAAAAATAAAATCAAAATTTATTTCTGTGTATGACCAGTGCATTAGTTAAATTATTAGTTATAATGACTCTTCTGTGTTCATAGATACGTTTTTTTTTTAATTTTCTGCATGTTTCCCTAATGTACTGTAAGGAACAGTTTAGTTGGGCAGCAACCATTCTTTTAAGCATGTTTCGTTGAAACGACCGACAAGGAAGATTTTATTAATTTTTTATTCAATTTTTCTAGTATTCTTACATGTTTCCTTTTTTGCTGGAGTTAAACAATGTGAAAAAGTTTCATAATTATTATTTTCCCAATCGTTTTCAGCCACTTCACTGGCCATTCTCAATGGTGTTGTTTCCGATGTTATTATTTCATCCTCGTGTTTTAACTGCAACGTAATGTATTGTGCGTTTTTCAAATGAAGCATTCTTTCAAAGCTCGCACGTTCTTTCACAGCTCTCACGTGACACGCGAGTGGAAATCGCGTGGTCATCTTTCTATAAAAAAAACTTTCAATGCTCCATTTCCACTTTTAAATAATGTAAGGTTGACAAATATATATATATATATATATATATATACATAATAATTTTTTCACATTGTCTTCGTCAAGTAATTCCTTTCCGTTCTATCCCCACTGACCTAAATTTCTCAAACATCAGGCTACCAATAAATCACTCACTCAGCACGTCAGAAAAACAACCCCCTATGTTAAAAATGCTTTATTGCTATATTTTAAACTAAACTTGTTTTAAATCAGATTAATTACATTTTAAATAAGCTAATTTTCTTAAAAAAGTTTCAGAACATTAATTTTTGAAAGTAGTTTTAAAAAAATAATTCTTTTGTGTTGTTAAATCTGTCAGTATCAACGCATTTATAAATTTTAGTGATAAGAAGAAGAAAAAAAGGATTCTAATGAATAATTGGATAATTCAATATGAAATGCACCAAAGTATTTTGCTAATTAGAAATATTTAATTCTAA
Source organism: Ascarosepion bandense (assembly GCA_037127315.1). Lineage (NCBI taxonomy): Eukaryota > Metazoa > Mollusca > Cephalopoda > Sepiida > Sepiidae > Ascarosepion > Ascarosepion bandense. Next base: position 727,216 of record JBBBDQ010000642.1, read on the forward strand.
TCTATTAGCTTTGAATTAAAACTAAAATTAAAATTCTAAAAAAAATTAAATACATTTTAAACTATCATTTTTTCTTCTTGATACCTACCTCGGCGTGGTGTAATGGTTATCAAGCTTGTCTCGCTAGGACCAATTACAACTGAGTAGTGAGCTCGATTCTTACTGGGTACCCCATTCTTTCGGCCTTGTGCCACATCTAAGCGGCGCTTAGAAAATCAAATACATTGTAGTGCAGTGCATATCAGCTTGGAGCAAGAAATCGGTGAGTCGAGTTTTAATTCTAGTTGGATTCGTTGCATTCACTTACGCCCAAATACTCTTGGGAAAGATATTAATCCGTCTCTTATCCCTCCAGCTATGAGTTAAATAGCAGAACAGATTGGCTTCTACAGCTTTGGGTGGCAACAAAACTACCGCAGAAAATAATAGCAACCTACTGCAGGAAAAACAATTCTGAAGAGTCAGTCATGTCTCTTTCGAGACATGATCGTTCAATCGTGTATCACGAATGGCACTTTACTGATATTTATCATATTGTTACCGATATTTTTCTGTCGTATATTTTGTTTCACGGATTCCGCTGGTTTGTATAATTCAATAAACATCCGTCCAAATACAATGGTCCTCGCCATAGCAAAACGGGGGAGAGGCAGAATCACCGTACCTACTCAACCCCAAAGACTAGCGACGACCACCCTCCAAGCCACTCCTTGAATCTCAGCTTTCCAACCACTTCATAACACTACAGTCAGCGTTTCTACGACTTTATCGCGTTCAGAATATATCTCAGGACGCCTTTTAGGAAAATGGATTACAGTCCTGCGTTTTCGTAAAAAGTACATTCATAGCATCAACACTTGATAAGGTCCTGACTTACTATGAATAACATTTTTTTTTAAAATCTTATCACCCCGAGCAAGGCGGTAACGTGTCTGATGTGCAGGGGGCTACATTAAAAGTAAAAAGATTAGGGGGCTACATAAGAGTAAAAAAATTAGATAGGAGAAAATGAAGAGAGTGAAGAGAAAGGGGAACCAGTTAGAAAGGAGCAAGAGAAGGATGAGAATACAGGTGTGATGACAGTTGCAAAGATGGAGAGAAAGGAAAGGATATACAAGGTGGTGTAGAAAGAACTAGAGTCAAATGGTTAAGAGATGGGTATTGACATTGCATTTAAATTCCTGGAGGTTGTAGCCGTCAGGAAAGCAAGTATATGGAAGGGAGTTCCACAGACAGGAAGTGCGAGAAAAGAAGCTGATGAAGTAGAATTGTCGGCTGCATTTTGTTGATCTATCTGTAAATAGGTGGGACCTTGTTGCCAGTCTGGTTGCACGAGTAAATTCTTGTGGTAAGGTCCTGACTTACTATGAATAACATTTTTTTTAATCGTATCACCCCGAGCAAGGCGGTAACGCGTCTGATGTGAGGGGGCTACATTAGAGTAAAAAGATTAGGGGGCTTCTTCTTCTTCTTCTTCTTCTATGTGCCCTGTCCCTTCAGGACGTAGGCGATCATGGTTCTCCACGTCTCCCTACCCCTTGTAGCACTTAGTATGTTTGCTCCTGTTACTCCTGGCAACCCCCGTTCCGTCATCTACCTGATCAGACCCTGCAAATATGTTATCTGCTGCCTTTCTCTGTCTCTCTTTTCTTCTATCTGGCCAGTCAGTATCAGGTTCTTCAAGCTCTCCTTCCTCATTTTCGTGTCCCAGGAACTTCAGTTATCGCTTCCTGATGCTCAATATTAATTTCCTTTTTGTTGCTATTCTTTCCAGCGCCTCATCGTTGCTTGCATGCTCAGTCCACGATATCCGCAGCATCCTTCTGTAGAACCACATTTCCGCTGCTTCCAGTTTTGTCCTCATTTTCGATGATATTGTCCAGCATTCCTTGCCGTATTGAAGAACTGACATCACTTAGCAATCCAGCACTCTTTCTTTGTTCCTAGTGAATTTTTCCTGTGTGTTAGTATTTTACTCAGGTTCTGGAAAAAGAGGGAGAACTGAAATAAGGGAGGAATAGAAAAAAAAAGAAAGGACTGAAAAAGGAGAGGAATATAGAAAAAGAGAAAGGACTGAAATAAGGGAGGAATAAAGAAACAGAGAGAGAACTGAAAAAAGAGAGGAATAGAGAAAGAGAGAGAGAGAGAACTGAAATAAGGGGGAATAGAGAAAAAGAGAGAGAATTGAAATAAGGGAGGAATAGCGAAAAAGAGGGAGAACTGAAATAAGGGAGGAATAGAAAAAGAAAAAGAGAGAACTGAAATAAGGGAGGAATAGAGAAAAAGAGAGAGAACTGAAATAAGGGAGGAAAAGTGAAAAAGAGAGAGAACTTAAACGAGAAGAATAGAGAAAAAGAGAGAGAACAGAAATAAGGGAGGAATAGAAAATAAAAGAAAGGACTAAAATAAGAGTGGAATAGAGAAAGAAAGAGAAAACTGAAATAAGGGCGGAATAGAGAAAAAGAGAAAAAGACTGAAATAAGAGAGGAATAGAGAAAAAGCGAGAGAATTGAAATGAGGGAGGAATAGAGAAAAAAAGGGAGAGAACTAAAATAAGAGAGGAATAAAGAAAAAGAGTGAGAACTGAAATAAGGGAGGAACAGAGAAAAAGAGAGAGAACTGAAATAAGGGCGGAATAAAGAAAAAGAGAGATAATTAAAATAAGGGAGGAACAGAGAAAAAGAGAGAAAACTGAAACAAGGGAGGACTAGAGAAAAAAAGGTAGAGAACTGATAGAAAGGAGGAATAGAGAAAAACAGAGAGAATTGAAATAAGGGCGAAATAGAGGAAAAGAGAGAGAACTGAAATAAAGGAGGAATAGAGAAAAAGAGAAAGGATTGATATAAGAGAGGAATAAAGAAAAAGAGAGAGAGAGAGAGAATTGAAATAGGGCAGGAATAGAGAAAAAAGTGAGAGATCTGAAAGAAGGGAGGTATAGAGAAAAAGAGAGAGAACTGAAATAAGAGAGGAATAGGGAAAAAGAGAAAGCAAGAACTGGAATAAGAGAGGAATAGAGAAAAGGAGAGAGAACTGAAATAAGGGAGGAATAGAGAGAAAGAGAGAGAACTGAAATAAGAAAGGAATAGAAAAAAGGAGAGAGAACTGAAATAAGGGAGGAATAGAGAAAAAGAGAGAGAACTGAAATAAGGGAGGAATAGAGAGAAAGAGAGAGAACTGAAATAAGAGAGGAATAGAGAAAAAGATAGAGAGAACTGAAATAAGAGAGGAATAGAGAAAAGGAGAGAGAACTGAAATAAGGGAGGAATATAGAAAAAGATAGAGAGAACTGAAATAAGAGAGGAATAGAAAAAAAGAGAGAGAAAGAATTGAAATAAGAGAGGGATAGAGAAAAAGAGAGAGAACTTAAATAACGGAGGGACAGAGAGAAAGAGATAGAGCTGAAATAAGGGAGGAATGGAGAACAATTATATAACTTTTTAGCATTTGAAATATTTTTACTTTTTACCAAGTTATGATTTTATTGGTTTAGTGTATTCCAGATTGCGTTGTTTTTTAATTTTTTTTTCCATTGTTCCAGGGCCTGTTAAATTATGTGTGTATGTATATGTGTGTGTGTTTTTGCATAAACACGGCAACTGGATGAAATGCACGTTCAGTTAAGCGAAAAGTCTCCGGTGCTGCTTAATCGACGACGAGCTCCTATTCTGTTTCATGCCAATGTCCGACCACGTATTGATGCCAAAGCTCATCGGCTTGGGAGCGAACCTGAAAGAGACTACCACCACCTTTAAATTTGTTGTTTTTTATTGTTTTTGACTTTTTTCAGCGCAGTCTCATCGGTTATTACATACAGTTTCTGATTATCAAAAAAAAAAAAAAAATTGAAAAAATTTTAATATTTAAACAATTTTAGGGGTGGGCTCAGTTCCTCATACAACGTTATAGTAAATCGATCCTCCATTTTGAAACCACTCGCGTTGGGGTCGCTTTGTTGTTTTTGTTTTTGTTTTTGTTTTTTTTTTTTTTTTTTTTTGGGACGAGTTGTTGCTCTTGTTTTTTTCTTTTTCAAGTTTTCTTCAGTTCTTTCAATGGCATCTTCCTCGGAAACTCCAAGAATGGATTTATTCAAAAAATTTCGCAAAAGATTCAGTTGTTGAATATGCGCAAACAAAAAAGTTAATTGCACAGGATAGATTTACTATAAGGTTGTATGAAAAACTGAGCCCCCCGCTAAAATTATTTAAATGTTGAAATTTTTACAAATGTTTTTTGTCAATTAGAAAGTTTAGGGCTTAATCGATAACATTGCACTGAAAAAAAGTAAAAAAAAAAAATTGATAACAAATTTACAGGTGGTGGTAATGTCCTACCGGCGAGTGGTTCCAAAATGGAGGATCGATTTACTCTAACATTGTTTGAAAAAACTGAGCCCCATCTTAAACTAGTTTTAATATTGAAATTTTTCCAGTTTTTTTTTTTTTTGTCAATCGGAAAGTAAATGGTGTAATCGATAAGACTGCACTGAAAAAAGCTTTAAAAAATGAAAAACAGCAAATTTAAAGGTGGTGGTAGTCTCCTTCAGGTCCATCGGCTTGGGATAGGGGACTTTGCCACACCCACCATGTTCCCTTGCCGATTGACTACCACTTTTTGAATCATTACGTTTCAAAGTCAATGCAGAAACTATATTCATCCATTTATTATACAGGATGTCCGTAAAGTCCACTTTAAAAAAATGATATCTTTATTTGTATTTGTGATAGAAATAATCTGTAAAAAAATGAGCTTGAACAATTAAACTTGAAAGATAATACAGTGTTTCAACAAGATGAAGCTCCTTGTCTCTTTGCTCTGCGTGTTAGACAGTTTCTAAATCAGGAATTTCCTAACAGATGGATCGGAAGGGATGACCATTTTATTGGCTCCCACGTTCACCAGATTTGACTCCATTAGATTTTTTTATGAGGACATGTGCAGGCAACCAAACCTAGTTCATTAGAAGATTGGAAAGCTAAAATAACTAATGTGATTTCAGGCATGACTGTAAATCAGTTGGCAAATATTTTCCATGAACTGCAAAATCGTATTACCCTTTGTATTGCTAATGATGGAGGACATGTGGAAACTTAAATAAAATTTCACTAAAACCTTAAAAAATATAGATTTACTTCTTTCTAATTCTTTTTACAAATTATTTCTATCGCAAATACAAATAAAGTTATAAATTGTTTAAAGTGCACATGAATATGGATACCCTGTATTTCAACTCATTAGTGTTTTATCGTCAATGCATAAATAACCTGCAACTCGATGACCGAAATGTGTAGAGTTTCATGGTTCATATTTTAATCGATTTAAAGATTGTTCAAATATATTAATGAAGGAATAAAAGTTAATTCTAAATACGGACCCCATTTTCCGAACAACATCAAAAGTAATTAAAACAGTAATTTCACTATCGCCAAAGGTGAAATATTTAGACGTTATTAGGGAAAAAAGGTAAATATCGCGTTAGTAATTAAAATTATTAGGTAATTTTTAAACAAATTAATGAGGGGCGCCTAGATGCGAACGAGTTATTTAAACAGTAGAAATTTGGGAGTTCTATTTTACAAAACTGGCGTCACAATTTTTAACACCACTGAATGTCATTATCATTAACGGGCCAGGACGTCAGAATTGATGCCTCTTTCGATTAAAAGACGAACTCTTTAGTTATTTCGAAAAGGAGGAGGAAAATACATCGTTTTTTTTTTTTTTAAAGTTTTAGGCTTTTTTATTTATTTATTTATTTTTTCTTTTTTTTAAGGGAAAAAAAAGTAGGGTGGATGTCACCTCGGCGTGCAATCGTTATGATATGACCACGTGAACAATATCGTCATCTTTTTCGATGGGTGTGGTAAACAAACAAACAAATAAACAAGCAAACCATGAAGAGAAACTATAAAGGGAACATGTGTCTGCAATAAAAGAAAATACGAACCACCTACTCGAGTTTTTATCCAACCGAAGAATTTCGGTCTCAATTTTTTTTTTTTTAATATGCGCTGACAATACTGATGCAATTTTTACTGATAGTTTTTCTTAAGGAGTCTGTCCGATTGTGCCAAACGCAGTAAAATGCTCTGTGTTTCGATCTCTACTACAAAACGACACCAACAAAAATGAGCAATCCATATTTATTAAGCTATTGTTTGGTACGTTAAAAGAAATAAAAAGATAGGAATGAGAACAAGGAATGAGAATATTTATAGGAACAAAATACTTATAGTGGGAAGAGCCTGTCTGCTTGCTTCGGCAATCAATATTTGAAACATTATTTTTTTTACCTGGTTTTATCGCAAAGTCATCATTGAGAAATATGATATGGTTAAATTAACCAATACTTATAGTGGGAAGAGCCTGTCTGCTTGCTTCGGCAATCAATATTCGAAATATTATTTTTTTTTTACCTGGTTTTATCCCAAAGTCATCATTGAGAAATATGATATGGTTAAATTAACCAATACTTATAGTGGGAAGAGCCTGTCTGCTTGCTTCGGCAATCAATATTCGAAACATTATTTTTTTTACCTGGTTTTATCCCAAAGTCATCATTGAGAAATATGATATGGTTAAATTAATCGTTTCCTAACAGGAAATATTCTACATTCATTAACTGAACAATTAATATTATTGTTAATCGACATTTATAAAAAAAAGTTTTCAGAAAATTAGACCTCTCAAGTCTATGAAATGCTATCTTCTATTTACCGTGTCCTTTCAGGACGTAGACGATCACAACTTTTGCACAATCTTTTATCCCTCCATCATCATCATTTATCCATCACCCCCAGATGGTGCATAGGGCAGCAACTTTTTGTTGCTGTTTCTGTAACAAACTGTTTTTACGGGGCAGGGTTGTTAGCCCTGCACCCAACCCCCAAACCTTGAGGACCGGTGGACCATTTTTGGTCCTTACGTTTACAGCACCTGGTATTCCCAAATGATCACCCATTTAAATACTGATCAGACTCGATGTTGCTTCTATCTAGTAACTTTTATCTTTTTTGCTAAGGTTTCCGCTCCTCGTTCCGCCCTCCCTTCCAACAAGCACAACAGTTTGATGCCCCGATGCCTTTCTCTGTTCTGTTTGCCTTCGGTAGGCCCTGTGAGAGTTAAATTCACCAACCCTCCTCCTCGTTATAGCTCGTTACTGTCTCTTTCTGAATCTGAGTATAAACTAGATAAACTTTTTCTTAAAGTTATTTGCGCGTTGTGAATGCAACGAATTCAACTGGAATTCGAACTCGGCTCTCCGATTTCTCGTTCAGAGCCGATATCCACTGCACCACAACGCATATCCCTAGCTACAGTATAGAAACAAAAAAGCCACTGATACTTAGATTCAGAAAGAGATAACTGAAAAATTTCTTGGAGCCATATTGAGGAAGAAGGGCTTGGAAAATTCGGCACTCACAGCACATAAAAATGACTTGGAAAGCCGCAAGACGGCCGGGTGAATAGATAGTGGGAAATCAGGCGGTAAAAATGATAAAAACGACAAAGAGCAACGAAGGAGAGGAAGTTATGGCGAGTCATGAAAAAGAGCTGGATCGCTATGTGATATTCATCCTTGTATAATGGCAGCGAATGATAGACAATATCACTACAGATGAATAGAAAACAGGAGACCAAAGAAAGATGGTTCTACAGAAGAATACTGAGAATTCAATGACCAAGTAAGCAACGAGGAAATCATTAAAAAAATTGTATCAAAGAAAACAGTTATACTCAGAATCTGGAAGAGAAAGATGAATTTTCTTGGACACATATCAGGGAAGGAGAACAAATTGATACTCACTGGATATATGGAAGGCAATAGGGACAGGATGAGGAGATAGCCGTCGACTTACCTAACCAGTCCGTGTGAATGGATAGAGAAAGCGGGGTTGGTGGGAGTGATAAAAGGATAAAAGTTACTAAAAAGTTGGGGAGTGACATGATCTGTCAAGTTCTGAAAGGATTCTGCCTATAAAAGAAGAAAAGGATTCAATTCCACTGGATACTCCATATTTGTTGTCCCTGTGTCGGTCAAAGCTAAAATTAATAAATAGCGGTAATTTTAGTGTTTGGGATGAGGAGGATTTTTTTTCTTTTTTAAGAATCGTGATTTGATAGGGATAACATGAAAGCGACCAAGAAGTTTGGCATCCTGTGGATCAATATTTCAAGGAGAAACATATGATGGTTTTTCCGAGATTCAGTCCTCTAGAGAGCGATTAAACAGAAACTTTACGAGTCTGGGATGGGTGATTTAATGCTAAGAAAAGGGCAGACAGACGGATAAAGAAACAGAGAGAAAGAGACAGAGAGAGAGACAGACAGACAGACAGAGAGCGAGAGACAGACAGAGACACAGAAAGACAGACATACAGAAAGAGATAGTGAAAGTCAGAGACAGCGACACAGAGAGATAGAGAGAGAGAGAGAGAGACAAAGAGAAAGATACAGAGAGGCAGAGAGAGAGACAGACAGACAGATAGACAGACAGCCAGAAAGAGACAGAGACACAGAGAGAGACAGAAAGGCGGCGACACGACCCAGTCCAAGTTAAATTCTGTTTTTCAACTATTTTTTAAACTTTTTACATCTTTTAGTGGGATGTGCGTTGAGGTGAAGCGGAACGAGAAATTGGGGAGTCGAGTTGAATTCCTTGCATTCATTTACATGCAAATACCCTTGGGAAAGGCATTAATTATGGGTTAAATAACAGGACAGATTGGATTCTATAGCCTTGGCTGGCAACCAGTCTACCGCAGAAAGCAATAGCAACCTACTGCGGGATAATCTTCAGCCCAGTCAGTAATGTCTCTTTCGAGACATGATCGCCCAAGCGTGTATCACGTAACTTACTGACTATATATAATAGTTGAAAACATGATTAAGGGTTCTACTGGGCATAAAGCGGGGGATCGGTTTTCTATTGTTATGAAATATTAAACTGATCCCCCTCTAATTACTACTTAATAATATAATACATATTTTCTCCCTCTAGCTATAAGTCAACAGGAAAGATTGGGTTCTATAGCCTTGGCTGACAACCAGTCTACCGCAGAAAATAATGGCAACCTACTGAGGGATAATCTTTGGCCCACTCAGTTGTCTCTTTCGAGACATGATCGCCCAAGCGGGTATCACGTATAGTACTTAACTGACTGACTGAATATAATAGTTGGAAAAATTATTAAAGCTTCTATTGGGCATAAAGTGGGGGATCGGTTTTCTATTGTTATGAAGTAATTCACTGATCCCTCTCTAATTAATACGTAATAATATAATACATATCTTCTCCCTCTAGCTATTAGTCAAATAACAGGGCAAATTGCATTCTATAGCCTTGGCTGTCAATCAGTCTACCGCAGAAAGTAATAACAACCTACTGCGGGATTGTCTTCGACCCAGTCAGTTATGTCTCTTTCGAGACATGATCGTCCAAGCGTGCATCACGTATGGCACTTAACTGACTGATATCTCTTACGACATTGACTTTCATTCTTTTCTTCTTTCACTCTTTCTTTATTTGTTTTGCTCTTTGTTTTTCTTTTATTCTTTCATTCATCTCTTTCCTTCTTTCATTTATTCCTTATTTATTTTTCTTTCATTCTTCTCTGCCATTTCATCCCTTTTCCTTCTCTTTTTCATTATTTTATTTCTTTTTATCCTTTTTTTCATTCACTTTTCCATTTTTTCATCGTTCTTTTAAATTCTACTCTTTTTTCCCTTTATTCTTCTTTCATTCATTTCTTTCATCATTTCGTTCATTCTTTATCTCTTTTTTCTTTCAGTCTTCTCTTTCATTCCATCATTCAGTTTTCACTTTTTCATTATTTTTTCCTTTGTTTTTCATTCTTTCCTTCATTTTTTTTTGCATTTTTCTTTCATTGTTTTTTTAGATTCTATTCTTTGTTTTTCCTCTCATTCATCTTATTCATTTTTCGTTTATAGTTTATTTCGTCCTTTTTAATTTTTCTGTTTTATTCTGTTAATTACCGTTTTCTTTTTCATTATTTTCTTCTTTCTTTCTTTCTTTCTTTCTTCATTATTCTTTATTTTCATTTCTTTCATTTTTCTCTGTTCTTTAATTTATTCTTCATTTTTCTTGTTTTCTTTTTTCATTCTTTTGTTAACTCTTCGTTTATTTTACTTTCGTTGTTCGTTTGTATTTTCTTATTTTTTTTTATTCATCTATTTCTTTCATTTATTCTTTATTTCATTCTTCTCTTTATTTTATTTTTCATTCTTTTTTTTGCATTCCACATTTCCATTCTTTTATCTTTCATTCATATCTTCCATCCTGTTTTTAATTATTCCATTTATTCTTAGTTTCATTTCTCTTTCATTCTTCCTTTTATTATTTCCTTCTCTCTTCTATTTTTCAATCGTCTTTCTTTATTTTATCCCATTTTTTTAATTCTGCTCTTTTCTTCATAGTATATGTTGCCTAATAGCTTTGAATTCTGATTTATGTTTCTCCGAGAATGTTACCAATCAAGGTCAGGAAACCCAGTCTGCCTTGACCAGCTTTCTAGGAATTACAACTCGTTACACTGGTCATACCTGCTGGGAGAAAAGATTGATTCATGTCTTTTACATTGTCATTTCTGTATCTGCTTGATTTTGATGCTTTCAATTTTTACCTCAAACATTGGCGTATCTACCCCCTTCCTTTTGCTGACGACTATAAATTCTAATCCTTAATTTAAACAAAATAACAGCCAGGGAACCTTTATTCTTAGCACTGTAACATAAAAGCAGGTATGTAATGGGAAGAACACGTCTACTCATATGGACATTGCCGGTGCAAAATAGGAACTCATATTGTCCTAATATTTGCCTGCTTGTACTTTGCCTTCAATATTCATTCAGGAAACAGCATGAAATTTTGCAATTTCGTCGTCGACGGCCGCGAAGAATTAGAGACAAGTTTTTTTGTTTTTTTTAAATCATACCACCCCAAGCAAGGCGAAAACGCCACTGATGCGCAGGGAGCTACGTAAGAGTGAGAAGATTGGAAAAGAGAAAAACCGGAAACCACATCCTAAACAGGAAACAAGGGATGAGCCTCTTCACCCGTTCAATAGACGTGGGTGGAGTGTAAACCGGGCGATAGTTTAGTCTATCTACTCCAAGTAAAAGAAGGAAGTAGAAACCTAAACGACAGATTAATTTTTAAGCAAGCCTTCCACCTGTTAAGTATTTCACACTAATCACACCCTCCTTGTAAGCTTTCAGTTTGCCTTTCAGTGAATAGCCGGCTATACTGTGTGAGCAAGTGTCCTCTAACACAGTGATTTTCAAAATACTTTTTCTTTGGGACACATTTTCGGAATTAAAATTTGTTCGCCTCTCATTAAATTTTATGTAATAAAAAGAACATTAAAAAAGTGATAGGGTTAAAGGGAGATAATTTCGAAGTCAGAACATCATCATTGATAACTCTCTCCTCCAATGTGCGGACCCTTGTTACTCTATTTTTAATACTTGAAAATAATGAAAAAATATCACAATGATATAATCGATCAATAGTTATTTATAACTACTTATACTGGGATTCATATGTGCAATTACAAGTAATCCATAATATTGGGGTGTCCGGTATATTCATGCCGATGTCTAAGGGAAATTAAAACACAAAACAAAATTTAGTTATTAAACATTTATTCAACTGAATATGAACCATTCTCTTGCGCAGGGTTTCTCCATTATTCCTGCAACTTAAAGATTCCGTCTTCATAGAAATTCGGTTGTTTCTTTGCAAAACGCTCATTAAGGTTGTTTTTATGTCATCCAAATAATTACAATTTTTACCATTGAGATCATTTTACAAAAACATAAATAAGTGAAAATTTGAAGGGCCAACGTCTAGTGAATATGACGGGTGAGGTAACATATACCAGCCATCGACAAATAAATGTGTGGTCTAGCAAAACCCTTTCCTGTTCGTCATTTCAGGTCATTTTTCTTGAATTGTTGCCTTTAATTCGTCCAGTTGTGGGTAGTACTTTTAATAATCGTTACTTGGCAGAAGCTCATAGTACAGGAAACCTTTCAATCTCATCAGATGCACAGTATATTTCTTAGGATAAAGATCTGGTTTTTGGGTGTCTAAAGTTGCCTCATGTCGCTTACCCCGGATCTTTTCCGCTGAACATTGTTGTAAACAATCTATTTCTCATCACTCGTCACAATTTGACATTCTTCCCTAATATGCTTCGATATTTATTTATTTATGTAACCTATGATTCCACCCTGAGAAGTATTTCGACGTGATGTAATTCCTAGAAAGCTTGTCTAGCTAGACCAGTTACGACTGAAAAGTGAGTTCGATCCACATACTTTTGACTTTGTGCTAGTCTAAGAAAACCCGCATGATACCATAGAAAGAATTGAGTTCATAAAAATATATTTAAACTACCATTTACTTAATTATTTCATACTTAACTATCTTGACCTGATAGAGGATCTTGCATATTTTCTATGACCCGGAGAGCTAACCTGGTGAGAGTGTATCTCCCGAAAATTTCAACCTCGCTAAACTGGTCAAAACTTTTGTCATCTAGAGGAGCAAACCTCAATGACAAAACACCTGGAGCGGACAGCAGTTCTCCAATTGAAAGATAAGCAAATATCAACTGACTGGTACGTTGGTTCGATATGCGATGATCAATTGGAGATAATAAGCGCCATTGTCAAATTCAACAGCCTGGATCCGCCAATTCTAGTTAGCTGAATACAGCGGTTGCTAGTGTGAATCATGAACACTACACAGAGTCGTATTTGAAACGTAACTAGAAAAATAATTGAATATTTACAGGTAAATACAATTTTTCATACTATACTACTTTCCCTGTTGGTCAACAAGAAACATATCCCCAATTGGGGTGTCGGGCTGGGATGGATCATGTGAGATAAATTAAAAGAAAACTTGCTATTATCCTATTAATGAACTTTTTTTTTTTTTTTTTACATACAGTAATGCTTTCTGCTATTAATAATGTTTATTTTTGTTTTGTTTTGCTTAACACTTCATTTAATAAGTCCCGGGCCTGATATATAGATGGCGGCACGAATAAAAACCCATGTGATTTTATGAAGTGCTAATCTTCAAATGACACCTGAAATTTGGCCTCTATCGGATTATTAGTTTATAAATTACAGTTATTTAAGTGAAGCTACTGTTGAAAATTTTCAAAACAATGGAAAAATCTAAATTTCGTGTGTTAATAAAACATTTCTTTCTGATTGGTAAAATTACTGTTCAAGCAAAGCAATAGCTTGATAGTTGCTATTCGGACTCTGCACCGTCGAAAACAACGGTTAAGAGGTGGTTATGCTGACTTTAAATGCGGTCATACAGACATAACTGATGTTGAACGCTTAGGTCGCCCAAAATCGCCAGTTGTCCCGGACAACACCCCCAAAAAATTGCAAACTTAGGTATTCATAGTTGAGATAAGAATGGGATAAAGATGATCCTGAACAAGTAATCAATATCCTCTAACAAGTCTACAAAGAAACAGGACTCAAGATTCAGTAAAGTGATATACACTTGGATGATCATGTCTCGAAAGAGACATGACTGACTGGGCAGTAAATCTTCTCGCATTAGTTTGGCTATAGAATCCATTCTGTCCGGTCATTTAGCTGGAGGAAGAAGAGACTAATTAATACCTTTCCCAAGGGTATTTGCGCGTATGTGAATGCAACAAATTCAACTGGAATTCGAACTTGGCTCCTCGATATCTCGTTCCGAGCCGATTATAATAGTGCAGAAAATCGATAATATACCACAAAGAGCAGCAACAACTAAAATGGATAGCATAAGTAACTTGAAGAGAAAATAGCGACCTATTCAAGATATTGACTTTCCACGCTACTTCAAATAAAAGGTTAAAAAGGAAACCCTCATCAGTACTGGAAAGAGAGATCAAGACTACCGGACTTGGCAACCTATTTTCCTGAAAATTTGTTTTAAAACAGGGTGATCCCCCCCACAAAAAAAAAAAAACCTGGAATTTTTTAAGTGTATATTGGCAGATATGAGAAAGTGGCAGCTTTGCGAAACAGTAGCATCAGGAAGTAAACACTCTGCCATTTCAGTGACCATGGATCAAGATGAATTTCTAAGCAAGTTATGGATGTCAGATGAGGCCCATTTTCATTTCACAGGTCACGTGAATAAGCAGAACTGCCGTTACTGGGCAGATACACATTCTAATGAACTTAGGTGACAGTATGTTAACAGTAAGGTGACAGTATGTTGTGCTGCTTCATTACATGGGATCATCGGTCCTTTATTTCTTTGAAAATGAAGAGGGGAACCCAGTCACTGTCAGTGTTTCGACAGCAGATTTCAAGAATCCATTCGTACAGGAGGACGACATCTATAGGACTTAATTTAAAAAAAAAAATGAAAATTCCATCATTGTTTCTTAAATGGCATGTTTTAAGGTTTCAATGACTTTGATTAAAATATTTTTCTTCCATCACTCTTGGTTTTATTGGATTGTTAAAAAGTTCCCATTTTTTCGGGTCACCATACAGAAAGTGTTTTATAAAGCAGCACAGGCTGCTCGGTTAATGAATAGGAAAACGGGTAACATTGTCATTGCCATTTGGTTAGTAGATCATTTAGATTGAAAAATAAGTTAAGAGAAGTTTATTTTTATTCTTTTATTTCAACCGAAAACCGTACTGGCTGCTCGTTCGATGAATGTAAAATGCTTCCTTAGAGGGAAACGGCTAAAACTGCCATTACGATTTGGTCAGAAGATCATTTAGATTGAAAAGTGAATAAAGAGAAAGGTTTTTCCTTTATTTCAACCGAAAACTGTATTGGCTGCTCGGTCAGTAAATGCCTAATGTTTCCTTATAAGGAGGCGGCATATATATGGGACACATAGCCCAGTTGATATAGACGTTGGTTAGTTCATGTGACTTGACCCAAAGGGTTATGAGTTCAATACCAGGCTACAGTAGAGGTGAACAAGTACCTTACAGGGTTAAAGGAAGTTAACTCATGACTTCCAAAATAGGCACTACTACGCAAGGAATGGAGTTCATATACCCCAGTGATTGTAATAAAGGGTTCGGTTCGAAATTCCTAGCACCTGAAAAAGGCCGGAACGTACAACGAGCGAAACGTCGTACAAATGGCAACAAAGATGAGGACAATAGTCCGAATAATGTAAATACTACCTCATCTCAGAAATATAGACAAATACAATTACTGCTATCTTCATATTCTGTATCAATCTTGTCTCGATCAAAAATCTGCCGAGGCCGGCAAAGCAAACTTCGCTGCCGAGCTTGAAAAGGACCTCCAATCCGTAGTGGACTGGGGTTAGAAATGGCTCGTAAATTTTAATGCTTCCAAAACGAAGCTGCTATCTATTAACCATCACAGACAATCGTTCCACCCGCCCATTATCATGGATCAGGCTTCTCTCCTTGAAAGTAAAACACTGCGCCTACTCGGATTAACTCTCACATCAGACATTAAGTGGAATAACTATATAGAATCCATAGCTAAATCCGCTGCTAAGAAAGTCGGTTTTCTGTGTAGGGCCAGCAAGGTTTTCCCGTCCGAAACACATCCTGCATATATACAAATCTACCATCCGCCCGTGCATTAAATATTTCTGCCATATCTGGTCGGGTGCTCCTGCTATTCACCTCGGTGTCCTCGATCAAATCCAACGAAGAATCTGTAATGTGATCGATCCCGACTTGGCCGCTAGGTTACAGTCGCTTTCTCACCGGCGCGACGTGGCTTCCCTGTGTCTCTTCTCCAAATACTTTCATGGCTTCTGCTCCGATGAACTTAGCTCACTGTTGCCCCCTATATATGAATTTCCTCGAGCCACAAGATTAGCAACTAGGTCCCACATTTTTACTGTAAACCCGATAAATTGTAAACACAAATTCTACTCCATCAGCTTCTTTTCTCACACTTCCCGCCTGCGGAATTGCCTTTCGCATACTTGCTTTCCCGACAGCTACAATCTCCAAGAATTTAAATGTTAAGTCAATAGTCACTCCTGTCTCACTAACTTACATCATCTTCCTCTCTCTTTCTCTCTCTCTCTCTCTCTCTCTCATGCTTTTTTCTCCGTCCACCTAACTCTAATCAGTATTCTCTTCCTTCTCATACTCTCTTCCTGATACTCCCTGTAACCTGTCACTCTTTCTCACAACAGTCCTCCTATGTAACCTCCTGCACAACAGTGGCAGTAAAATGCCTTGCTTGGGGCCACACGATAATAAAAAATTCCCGTGTTTTTTGGGTCACCCTGTATTAAAACAAATTTTCAGGAAAATAGGTTGCCAAGTCCAGTAGTCTTGATCTATCTTTCCAGTATTGATGAGGGTTTCCTTTTTAATTTGAAGTAGTTTTGTTGGTGCATTGGATATCGGCTCGGAACGAGAAATCGGGGAGCCGAGTTCGAATTCCAGCCGAATTCATTGCATTAATACCATTGGGAAAGGTATTAATCCATCTATTCCTTCCAGTTATAGTTTAAATGGTAGGACAGATTGGGTTCTATAGTCTTGGTCGGCAACCAGTCTACCGCAGAAAGCAATAGCAACCTACTGCGGAATAATGTTCTGCCCAGTCAGTCATGTCTCTTTCGAGACATGATCGCCCAAGCGTGTATCACGTATGGCACTTAACTGACTAACTGACTGTGGAAAGTCACTATCTTGAATAGGTCGCTAATTTTCGCTTCAAGTTACTAGTGCTATCCATTTTAGTTGTTGCTGCTCTTTGTGGTGCTTACGTGGTGTGGTTTCTGTTATTTGGTACAGTTCTTTCTTTGTGAGTCTGTTATTTTGACCCACGACGAACAGCTCGACTTTTATTTATTTTTGGGTCTTATGAGGAACCTGTTTTTGAATTGAATGTTTTCTTCTCTGACGCATCTCGCTTGAAATCGTTGTAGCATTTATTTTTGATGAGTTCCTCGCCAAAAATCAGAAGACATCCTGGCCACTTGTCTCGGCCACCCTTTTCTCTGTTCTATGAACTGACTCATACAAACCTAAGGTAGGCGTGTATAAACGCATCGTTTACTGCATGCGTCATCTGCACAATTGCCTGTATAATTCCTCCTAGCCAGCTCCCGAGTAATGAACATTTGGTGTACACCATATTACTCAAGTTTCGCTACATGTCCCTCATGTTAAATAGAAAAGGTTTCGCCTTATACATTTTGCAATATTATCAGTGGAATGCTCTTCGTTTCACAGATCAACCCAAGAATGAAATACTGGGTATTTAATCCGTCTCTTCCCTTCCAGTTATGGGTTAAATAATAGGACAGATTTGGTTCTGTTGCCTTGGCTGGCAACCAGTCTACCGCAGAAAGTAATGGCAAACAACTGCGGAATAATCTTCTGCGCAGTCAGTCATGTCTCTTTCGAGACATGATCGCCCAAGCGTGTATCACGTATGGCACTTAACTGACTGGCTGAATATAATAGTTGGAAACATGATTAAGGCTTCTACTGGGCATAAAGTGGGGGATTGTTTTTCTATTGTTATGAAATAATAAACTGAACATCCACTAATTACTACTTAATAATATAATGCATATCTTCTCCCGCTAGCTATGAGTCAAATAACAGAACAGAATGGGTTCTATAGCCTTGGTGTGCAACCAGTCTATCGCAAAGCAATGGCAACCGAACTGCGGAATAATCTTCTGCCCAATCAACCATGTCTCTTTCAAGACATGGTCGCCCAAGCGTGTATCACGTATGACACTTAACTGACTGACTAGATTGTCAACAAGGTCCCACCCTTTTACCGTCGAAATAGTTAAATCTAACCGGCTCTTCTTTTCTCGCACTTCCAGTTTGTGGAACTCCCTGCCGTTTACTTGCTTCCCTGAGAGCTTCAATCTCAATGATATAGATTTCTCTATATGTCTGCCCCTTTTTTCTCTCTTTCTTTCTCACCTTCTTACTTTCCCCCTTTCTTTCTTTCTTTCTTTCTTTCTTTCTTTCTTTCTTTCTTTCCGGCAAATATTAATATTATAAATTATGAGTTTCGCCCCTTTGATTTCTTCACTCTACAATATTAATATTTTTTTATTTAAATTCTATTTATTTTTTAATTTTAAATTTTAAATTTGTATTTTTTTAAAAATTTTTTTTTATTTTTAGATTTAAATTTTAATTTTTATCTACTTGTAATCTTTGAATATTTAAATTTTTACGTTTTTTGAATTCCGACCTTTGATTTCTTCTCCTTGCATTTTATTATTTTCTACTTTTTATTTTAATTTTAATTTTTATTCTTTAACTTTTTACCCGCATGTAATCTTAGAATATTTAAATTTTTACTCTTGTTATTAAAAAAAGCAGTAACCTAACTTTATAAGATTTAACTCCCATGAACATCGAGTGAACTTAAACTAAAATCTATTAAACTGGCAGTTTGAAAAATGTACCTGATGATTGGATTACGCATGAAACTTTGAGTCGTGCCATCGACATAGGACAATATGTATATTTATTAACATATATAATAACTCTGTTCATTCTACATTGAGCACTGTTTTTTTAATAATAATACAATAGATGAGTGCACCTCATATGTATATTTATTAATTCACTTAACTATATATATATATATATATATATATATATATATATATCCAAGTATTGTTGGAATAATATTCCTTGTCAAAAGAAACACTATTTTTAAGAAAGTGCTCAATACAAAAGTAGAGCTAATAATATTATTTATTCATAAATTATACCATGGATATGTTACAATATCACTACAAAAGTAGCCATTTTGTTTCAACACTTTTGTGTCTTTTCAAGTGATGTGATAGTTCTTAAATGAATGGTGGTTTAAAAGTCTGAAAACGGGGCAACGCTCGTTTTCAGACTTTTAAACCATTCATTTAAGAACTATCACATCACTTGAAAAGACAAAAAAGTGTTGAAACAAAATGGCTACTTTTGTAGTGATATTGTAACATATCCATGGTATAATTTATGAATAAATAATATTATATATATATATATATACATCTTCCTCAGTCACCAATCAGGCCCCCGAATTTGTTATGGACCCCGTATGTGTGTGGCGTATGGATACATTTCAAATAATTCGGTGCTCTCTACATAAATAAATAGCAAGGTTTAAAGTTAACTTCTTTTTCCTTAACGGAGGAGAAATGGATTTGTAAATTTTTAAAGCCATCTTCCGTCTCATTAAACTTTCCATATTTTCAGGTTCCGAATTCCACGTAGTTATGCAGTTTGATATTTAAGAAATCTTTTAATTTGGGGGTTGACATTTTTTTTTTCTATTTATTGTCTTAGTTGTTTCTTGTTTCCATTCCCTCGTCGGCCCTAGACCAGTTTTGCGAAAAATGCACTGGTATTGAATGTGCATTAGCGTAGTGGCTCTTGAACGAAAAAAAAACAAAAAAAAAAAACAGCTGTCCAAGTTCGAATTTTGGTCGAGTTCATTACGTTCATTTTAACATAAGCTCCACTGTGAATGATATGAATCCATCTCTACTCTTCACTCTGCAGTGGACATTTTCAGGGTCAGCCTGGAAGTGAGTCAAAAGTGTTCTGGAAATGTCAACCCTTTTCAACTTCTGCTCTGGTGTCAGCATTCTTGGGATCAATCTTGTGGACAGCTTCCTTAATCTCAAGACATTAGTTAAAAAAGTATTAACCGAACCAGAATGAATGCTGGATTTAGCTATGTGCTGGATAGTAAGAGGTATTTCATCCCAAACCATACGGTAAATGGCATCGATTGTTCATCAGTGGTTAAGGTTTTTGGACGACCTGACCGAGGGTCATCTTCTGTCCTGCCTCTGCCTCGCTTGGATTCTGTAGCCCACTTTTTCGTGATTGCAGAAGAAGGGGAGTCCTCAGCAAGTGTCTGCCATGTCCTCGTGGATTTCTTTGGGTGTCATAGGTTTTTTGTAGAGATATTTTATGACAGTTTGGCCAGTTTTTTTTTTTTAATCATATCCCCCCAAGCAAGGTGATAACGTCACTGATGCGCAGGGGGCTACGAGGGTAAAAATAATGGAAAAGAGAAAGCCGGAAACCGCATCCTAAACAGGAAACAAGGGAATGTGCCTTCTTCACTTGTTCAATAGATGTGGGTGGAGTTTGAACCGGGCGATAGTTTAGTCTATCTACTTCCAATTGAAAAAAAAATAAAAGAAGAGAGTGAAAAGATTGGAAAAGCGAAGACCGGAAAATTGTAATGGTTGTTACAATGGTTTATAAAAGCATAGTATCACTACACAAAAATCTTCGTGTTCCGGAGCTACGTGTGCCCCTCTCATCTGGTGATAAGTTGAAATGAAAAATAAATGGTGAAAACGATTTATACTTTGGTAATATGATATGTAAGTAATATGATATGTATGTGCGTTGTGGTACAGTGGATATCGGCTCGAAACGAGAAATCGGGGAGCCGAGTCCGAACTCCAGCCGAATTCACTACACTCACCCACGCGCAAATACCCCTGGGAAAGGTGTTAATCCGGCTCTTCCTTCCAGTTATGAGTTAAATAACAGGAGAGATTGGGTTCTATAGCCTTGGTCGGCAACCAGTCTACCGCAGAAAGCAATGGCAAACCCACTGCAGGATAATCTTCTGCCCAGTCAGTCATGTCTCTTTCGAGACAGGATCGCCCAAGCGTGTATCACGTATGGCACTTAACTGACTGACTGACTGATATGTAAGTGAATGTGGGATGGGAGTTTAGTAGGATTTAGCCGGTAGTTTGTAGCCATAGAGATACATCCTTGGGTTAGGAGAGGGGTGCGGGGTAGCTTAGTTTTGGACAGGTCACTTTTTAGTTTTGTCTAGGTAATTCCTATATTGGGAGGTAAGGTTTTTTAAGAAAGGGTAGACACTTTTTATTTTGCTACTATCTATGAGTGAATGGAATGAAGTTACTATCAATGTTGTGTGATTTTCTTTTATTTATAGGATATTCGTTTTTATTTTGAGGATTAAACATGGGTATTAATTGCTTTTGGGGGGATTATTTTATGTCAATGAGGTAATTTTGGCTTATTAAATTTTAATGAAAAATGTTTTCGATGTTTACATAACACTGTTAATTCATTTCTACGGTTCAATAGTTCGCCATTGTTGGGGAGGTTCTTTAAAATGTGCAGCTTTTCACTTAAGCATAAAGGGCAGATGTCGTTAAGCGAATTCCAGATTCTAGTTTTTACCAGGATTTTCCATTTTACTTTGGGTTTCTGTTTTGTGTCCTTTAATTTCCCAAAATATGAAGAAAGGGATGTTTGGTTTCGATATAAGTTGTTTTTGAACTGAAGTTAAGTGCATGGACCAGCGCTGCTTAAAGGTGTTCTTTCTAGATTCGATATATACTTTATTTATAGTGGGGTTTTCAATTGATGTTATATTGCATTGATATATATATATATATATATATATATATATATATATATATATGTGTGTGTGTGTGTGTGTGTGTGTGTGTGTGTGTGTGATTATATATAAATATATATGTGTCTTTATAAAATAAAATCAATTTTCAATATTCAATATTCAAAATTGTTGAATGAACACTTCAACATTTATTTTATTTTATAATTGGCTCTGTAATTTTAATTACATTGAGCTCCTCCTGTATCATTTTTTAATATTAAAATTTTAATATTAATTAGGATCAGGTTTTTGGGATTTACCTTCCTACTTTTCCGTTTGGATTAAAGTATTTTAATAAAAGTATGCCTTTATATATATATACATATATATATATATATATATAAAGACACATCACAATCTAAATGCGGTCATAGACATGACGGTAAACTGCATCTGGCATCAAGGCTTCTGATTGGTAGGTTGTGAAGAGCATGGAACCACCTCTTAATTGCTGTTGTTCATAGGTACACCATGACCCGGAGTTTTATAGAAATATATACATCAAAATAGACTTTTATAGAAATATATACATCAAAATAGACTTTTATAGAAAAATATACATTTTTGAAGGAAAAAATTAATTCTCAGCAAAACATCCTGAATACAAAACTAGAAGACATTTTTAGTTTTCTAAAATAAAAAATAATAAAAACAAAAAATTTTTGTTAAAATCTGACTAAATCAACCTTCTCGCTATAACCGAACATTAAAAAAAAATACCTTAAAACCCCACCTTTTTGGCATTAAATAACCCATAGAGGTGTTGATATGCTGTTAAACAAAACTTAAACAAACAAACAAACTTAACATCTAAATGAGGCTTCTCCAAAGAGCCTCATCGAATTTAAAATAAAACCCATTCCATTATCGATTCTTATATTTTTATTTTTGTTAGTTTTATTAGCTGCCCAAGACTGGAGAGACGTTGGTTACTCTATAGTAGCCCGTATGTTAATCTGGCATTCACAGAATCGTTCATAAATTTAAGAAACACTATTACAATCTACTGATTTTTGTCTTTACTGCCGACGCCATTAGTCGCGTTTTAAGTTAACGTTAATGGAGGCCGGTAAATACGAGATCCAGTCGAAAATTAATGTCGATTCTCATTTAGTTACAGCACATTTAATAGTCTTCTTCTTCTTCTTCTTCTTCTTTGTGTCATGTCCCTTCAGGACGTAGGTGATCATTGATTTCCACTTTCCTCTGGTCGCTCTTGACAATTTTCCTCTTGGTATCTCACCCAGAACCCGCTCTGTCATCCACCTGCTCAAGCCCATCAGTGTTATGAACCAGGTTAAGGTCCGAAAAGAACAACACGATCACAAGGGTAGAAATACAAAATATATGATAACAAGAAATAACAATACAAAATGTGTCAGGTGTTAGTATGACTGTCAGTCTGGCTTGGAGTGAACTACTACCAACTCAACTCGACTCGACTCTCTCTCTCATCAGAGAGAGAGAAGGAGAGAGAGGCGTAATATATATATAGTGTTAAGAAGAGTTAATTCTGGAGTTACAGGTAAGAACCCATGACAATCAGATATACCTCGTACTGCTTCCCCCCCCCCGTTTCTTTTTCTATCTATTCGTCCAATGAGAATTAAATTCTCCAAACCCTCCTTCCTTATTCAGTTAAGTGCCATACGTGATACAAGCTTGGGCGATCATGTCTCGAAAGAGACATCACAGACTGGGCAGAAGATTATCCCGCAGTAGGTTGCCGTTGCTTTCTGCGGTAGACTGGTTGCCGACCAAGGCTATAGAACCCAATCTGTCCTGTTATTTAACTCATAGCTGGAAGGAATAGACGGATTAATAACTTTCCCAAGGGTGTTTGCGCGTAAGTGAATGCAATGAATTCGGCTGGATTTCGAACTCGGCTCCCCGATTTCTCGTTCCGAGCCGATATCCAATGCACCACAACGCACATCCTTCCTTATTACGTGCCCCCAAGAATTCAGCTGTCATTTTTTCTGATGCGAAATATAAATTTTCCTTTTTCGTTTGCATCCTCTCCAAAACCCTGTCGTTTCTCACATGTACGGTCCATGCTTAATAGTTCCAGATACCTATCCAGATATCACGTGACTCTAATGAGTAGTGGGGGCATCACATGTACTGCATCCGTAGAAGAGGTTGTGTTTCTTTGGGCACGACAGCCTAACGGAGCCCAACCCTCTTCAGTTTAACAGTCAGTCAGTTAAGTGCCATACGTGATACACGCTTGGGCGATCATGTCTCAAAACATGACTGGACAGAAGATTATCCCGCAGTAGGTTGCTATTACTTTCTGCGGTGGACTGGTTGCCTACCAACGCTATAACACCCAATCTGTCCTGCTATTTAACCCATAACTGGAGGAAAGAGACGAATTCATACCTTTTCCAAGGGTATTTGTGCGTAAATGAATGAAAGGAATTCAACTGGAATTCGAACTCGGCTTCCCAGATTTCTCATTCCGAGCCTATACCCACTGCACTACAACGCACATAGTATCGCTCAAAACATATCCAAATGAAAAACAAAATGTCTCAGAAATCTAAGTCCGTGGCTCCACACCGTCTCCTACGTTCTCAATTGTTGTATGAGGATCGGTCAAAAAACCTAATGTCTGTTCTTTAATTACAATGGATTTGATAACAAACTAAAATAAACACAAACGTGTCAAGATTCCATCTCTAGTTCCCACTGTTTTCGCCTTCCTTATCAACCATTGTATGCGGGTCACTCAAAAATAATACGTGTTCTTTGATTACAATTGATTTCCTAGTAGAAGAGAATTAAGTCTACAAATACAAAATACAATAAACACAGAAGTTTCATGATTTAAAAACTAGTCCTCAAAACTAGCCTCATTAATTAATAATTCAAAAAGTAATATCTATACTTGTTTAATCAGCAGATTTAATTTTCAACCCAAAGGGGCAAGACTTGATTTTCTCAGTCAATAAACATAAAAGTAACAATTCATCTATCGAGTCGACACTAAACCCGTAGCAAGAAAATTGTTAGAAAATAGTTTTTCGAAAAAAAATTATTGGAAAAGCATTTATTAGAATTGGAAATTAAATGAAAATTAATCTAAATGACAGTTTAAAAATAAAAATAAAAAACAGAAGACATTTTGAGTTTTCTAAAATAAAACAACTTTTTTTTAATTAAAATCTGACTAAATTAAATTTTTCACTATAATATATATATATAAAAATTAAAAACCAAATTTTTGACATTAAATAACCCACAGAGGTTGATATGCCGTTAAACAAAACTCGAACTCAAACTTTAAGTTCTCGCCAAAATCCAAAGGAGGATCTGCAGTATAATTTTTCCTAACTTAGCTCACCTTTGGTCACTTTCTCACCAACGTGATGTGGCTTCCCTCTGTCTTTTCTACAAGTATTTTCATGGCAACTGCTCTGAAGTTTTTTTTTTTTTGTCCATTTTTAGATTTGTCGCACACCTCTCATTGTTGTATGGGCCTCAGCTTCACAGAAATTAAAACAGAAACTTGAATTACTATTTCTAGTATCATAAGAAACGGTAGTGTGTTGACAGTGAATGCTAGACAATATCACCAAAGATGAAGAAAAGCCTTGAAGCAACTGAAATGTGGTTCTACAGAAGAATGCTGAGGATACTATGGACCGAATATGTGAGGTTTTGGAGAGGATGGAAACGGAAAGGAAACTAATACTAATATCAGGAAAAGACAGCTGACGTTCCTGGGACATGTAATGAGGAAGGAGGGCTTGGAGAATCTGTTACTCACAGGTCAGATAGAGAGAACGAGAAACGGGGAAAGCAACTTGATGGGATTGAGAAAATGAATGGAAGAGTGGGGTTTGGGAGGGGTGACAAGAAAAAGCGTGTTAAGAACTACTAAGGATAGGAAGATGTGGAGGGCCATGATCTTCGACGTCTTGAAGGAAAATGTTGTTATTAATTTCGTTGCTTAATAAAATAAAAAATAAATCAGGGATAGCTACTCACTAAGAATAACGTATATATATATATGTAAAGACAGAAATCTAAGCAAGAGCCAACAACCGACCACGGTTTCGCCTTTGCTCTACTTTGGTATTGAGCGCTTTTAGTGTTAGGATTTTGGTCTTAGTGTTTTTTTCTTCCTTGCGAGTGCTTGACTTTTTGTTCATGTACTTCGTTTGTTTCTTTTTTTGCTGCCTCTTATTTTCCCTCCGAGTTTGTTCTCGGTGGTTATACAAGACGATTTCAATTATAGCTTGATTAATACTAGTTTTACTATTGGTATAGTTGTTGCTATAGTTAATATATATATATATATATATATATATATATATATATATATATATCAGCATGCGGTGTAGATATAAAAGAATCCAAAGGAGTATCCTGTACATACAGTTGTAGGATAACTCTCTAAGTGAGCTCTAAATATATATATGTATATAAATACATATAGAGCAAATATAAGAAAAAATTAAGGCAGACAGGTTATTTCATGGTAAATCGGGAGTGTAGGCCTATTTCAGGCGAACCATCATCAGCTTCCGTCTTTATTGTACAGAAGATTTTCCTTCTTTACAATAAAGACGGAAGCTGATGATGGTTCGCCTGAAATAGGCCTACACATCCGATTTACCATGAAATAACGTGACTGCCTTAATTTTTACTTATATATATATATATATACAGTACTCTGCAAAAGTATCAGAACAATAACTATTTTATCTTTTATGAGGCATCAAAATAAAGTTTAAAATCACCCCTGTCCTAACACTTTTGCACACTACCGGTAGTGTGCAAAAGTATTATGTCAAGGGTGATTTTCCTAAAAACCTCACTGAAATTCAAATACAGGGTGAAAAGCCAAGTAAATTGCTAATAAATATTGATTATTAAAACTAGGCGTAAAAGAAATATATTAAAAAGAAGTTATATTTAATTTTTCCTATTTTCTATTAAACAAATTATTTTGAAACTACTTATTATTCTATTGTCCTTGGATATGACTGACTTTTTTCTTATTCCTTCCTCTCGAATTGATAAATCTAATGTTACTTCGCAAGACACACTTTGGGAACAAATACAAGCTGCTTGGCAGGAGATACCATTAGATACATTGAAGAAGCTTGTGATGTCAATGCCTGACAGAATGAAGGCTGTGATCAAAGCAAAAGGCTATTATACTAAATATTAAATTTATTTTGTAACAAGTATTTTTTTTTCTTGTTAAAGCATTTGTTGAGTAAATCAAATAAAATTGCTTTAATTAAATCGTTTATTTTCTGTGAATATGCCTCATAAAAATAAAATAGTTCTTGCCCTAATACTTTTGCTCAGTACTATATATATATATAATAAGAAACAGTGTCAGATAAAACATTTATTTAAAAACTCCAACAAAAGTTTACGTCTTGTTTTCTGTTTGTTTTGTTTTTCATTCTGACTGCTAAACGCTGTATTTTTCGTCCTAAATGTATATAACAGATTTGACCTGTCAAACAATACCATAACTCATGTTGGCACTTTTTAAAATTTTGGGCTCGCGTTTATTGTGTGCGGGTAAGAGGAGGGCGTTGACGGAGAAGATTCGAAAAGCGCGAGCTGAGTGGTAAACGCTTTACACAAAACAATGGCGTAACCCAATCTTAGGTTGGTTCGAGCGTGCCCACACCAAACACTTCTAAAGCCCCCGCTTTTTTTTTAACAAAAAAAAAGAAAACATATTTCTGAAGTCAATGGTAGCATATGAGGACAGAATAATCTTATTCTTAAATGTCTAAATAAAAGAAACGCTAAAAAAAATCTTTTTAAACAGAACAAAAACTACCATACAAGTATAGCGATTTTCTAACCGTAGCTTAAATGTGGCGCAAGGCCGAAAGTAAGAGACACCCAGTGAGGATCGAACTCACTACTCAATTGCAACGACTCTAGACAAGATAGA
The DNA here is from genome assembly GCA_037127315.1 of Ascarosepion bandense. Classification (NCBI taxonomy): domain Eukaryota; kingdom Metazoa; phylum Mollusca; class Cephalopoda; order Sepiida; family Sepiidae; genus Ascarosepion; species Ascarosepion bandense. The sequence goes on from JBBBDQ010000642.1 coordinate 754,611, forward strand.
CTAAACTATCGCCCGGTTCACACTCCACCCTCGTCTATTGAACAGGTGAAGAGGCTCATCCCTTGTTCCCTGTTTAGGATGTCGTTTCCGGTTTTCTCTTTTCCAATCTTCTCACTCTTTTCTTTTTTTTTTCAATTGGAGTAGATAGACTAAACTATCGCCCGGTTCACACTCCACCCTCGTCTATTGAACAGGTGAAGAGGCTCATCCCTTGTTCCCTGTTTAGGATGTCGTTTCCGGTTTTCTCTTTTCCAATCTTCTCACTCTTTTCTTTTTTTTTTCAATTGGCGTAGATAGACTAAACTATCGCCCGGTTCACACTCCACCCTCGTCTATTGAACAGGTGAAGAGGCTCATCCCTTGTTCCCTGTTTAGAATGTGGTTTCCGGCTTTCTCTTTTCCAATCTTTTCACTCTTTTCTTTTTTTCTTTTCAATTGGCGTAGATAGACTAAACTATCGCCCGGTTCACACTCCACCCTCGTCTATTGAACAGGTGAAGAGGCTCATCTCTTGTTCCTTGTTTAGGATGTGGTTTCCGACTTTCTCTTTTCCAATCTTTTCACTCTTACGTAGCCCCCTGCACATCAGTGGCGTTACCGCCTTGCTCGGGGTGATATGATTAAGAAAAAAAAAAAGCTTGTTAACCATTACACCACCTCCAGGTGTCCTACTGCCGTATAAATATATATAAATACAGGATCTGACTTGTTATTAATATTCCCTGCAAAAATAAAATAAAATAAAATAAAATAAAATAGTGATAGAATTTACTATTGTATATTTTCGAACGTTTGACAATTTAACACAAGTAAATAATTTTTATTGTTTTATAAATGAACCTATCCTTCATGACATGTGTGAACTTGAATATAAAGTAATTAAGAAGGGCATATTGATATACTTGTTTCTTGTCCTCGCTAAAACAACTTACTCAAACTTCTTTGGGTCCTGGGCATGACTGTAGACTGTATCCGGCAGCAAAGCCTCTGATTGGGAGGTTGTGAAGAGCATGGAACCACATTTTCATTTCTGTTGTTCCCAGGTCCACCCTGACCCGGAGTAGTAGCACCTGTTAGAGTTCCAGGTATGGGCAAATAGTTAAACTCTAAATTGAGGTCAAAACACTATGAAAGTATAAAAATACACTTTTATAGAAATATATACATAAAATAGACTTTTTTTTTAGAAAAATATACATTTTTGAAGGACAAACATTACGAACAATACATTTTTGAAGGAAAAAAATATTACAACACATTTTACCAGAACCAAAAAGGCAGAGGAACAAAATGCAAAATTAGAAACAAATTAAAAACGTCATGTTACAGATATGAAAAATATAAGCCAGTAACACAAACGTTAAGATTCAACATGTGATTAAATAAAATCGAAACTCACAATCCTGTGTTAACTAACAATGCTTCTCCTCAAAAACTACTTTGGAAACGAGTTATGTTGTATACCAGTTATCTTTGTCTATATTTCTGAGATGAGGTAGTATTTACAGTATTTACAGTATTTACATTATTCGGACTATTGTCTTCATCTTTGTTTCTATTTGTTCGACGTTTAATATTAGATCATTCTATTTGTCTATATTTCTGAAATGAGGTATTATTTACAGTATTTACATTATTCGGACTATTGTCCTCATCTGTGTTGCCACTTGTACGACGTTTAATAATAGATCATTCTATTTGTCTATATTTCTGAGATGAGATAATATTTACAGTATTTACATTATTCGGACTATTGTCCTCATCTTTGTTGCCATTTGTACAACGTTTAATAATACATAATTCTATTTGTCTATATTTCTGAAATGAGGTAATATTTACAGTATTTACATTATTCGGACTATTGTCCTCATCTTTGTTGCCATTTGTACGACGTTTATTAATAGATCATTCTATTTGTCTATATTTCTGAGATGAGTTAGTATTTACAGTATTTACATTATTCGGACTATTGTCCTCATCATTTGTACGCCGTTTAATAATAGATCAGTCTGTTTGTCTATATTTCTGAGATGAGGTAGTATTTACAATATGTACAATATTGGAACTATTGTCCTTAAGGACACATGGCCCAGTGGATATAGACGTTGTTTAGTTCCTGATTTAACTCTTAGTCTGAGTTCAATACCAGGCTGCAGCAGTGGTGAACAAGTAACTTGCAGGTTTAGAGGGAGATAATTCATGACTTCCAATCGAAGCTTTACGCAAGGAATGAGGATGATATACCCCAGTGTACTAAAGAGTTCGGTTCGAAATTCCTAGAAGAAGGCCGGTGCGTACTACGGCCGAAACGTTGTACAAATGGCAACAAATGAATCCGAATAATGTAAATACCAATTATCTTGTTCCTCGAAAAACTGTTCTTGTTGATAAAAAAGCAAAATATCAACATATATTGGTCAGACAACAATATTCCTTCCATGAATTTTGGTCTAATATCTCTATGTAAATTGACATATGTAGAGATATAACAAAAATTCAAGCCGCCCTAATAATATTCATACACAGCGCAACAGTAGTTTGATACTCTAATACAAAAAAGATTTAGAATCGTTAACTCTTTAATACTATTAATAAGCACTTCAGTCAGTCAGTTGTGCCATACGTGATACCCGCCTGTATATAGTTCTTCAAGTGATGAAAATCTCCAAGTAGATTGCCATTTCTTTCTGCAGTAGACTAGTGGCCAACCAAAGCTATAGAACCTAATATGTACTGCTGTCTAATCCCTTTATACAGATCTCTCATTTAAGTGATATACATGATGCCCGATTGTGTGATCACGTCTCTTTTAATCCATGACTGACTAGGCAGAAGATTTTCCCGCAGTATTTTGCCATTTCTTTCTACGGTAGACTGGTTGCCAATTAAGGCTATAAAATATTTTTTTTAAATAACAGATTTTGTAATTAAGTAATCTAATTAGATCAATGTGTCACAAACTTCACCAAACTAATAAAAGCCTTCATTGCCTGTCGATGTTTACCAAGATTGTATATAAACAAGGATTAGATTCGGTATATACAAGAATCAAAAAGGTAGACATAGATTAGGTTAACACTAAAGAAAAAATAGATATTGGTCTGCTCTGCACTAGAGTCAATAAAATAAACACGGGTCTGGTTTATACAGGAGCTTAAATAGAAGATGTAAGTCTGGTCTACATTCAGGTCAAAAGGGTAGATATAGATAAGGTTTGCATTACAGCCAATAAGTGGACATAGGTCCAGTTTATACGCGAACCAAAACGGTAGACATATGTCTGGTTTGCACGAGATCCAATAAAGTAGACATAGGTCTGGTTTTTACTAGGGCCAATAAAATAGAAATGGGTATGATTTATACAAGCGCCAAGTAGGTAGACATAGGTCTAGTTTGCACGATAGCCAATAAAGTAGACAAAGGACTGGTTTATACTAAGACCAAAACGGTAGATATAAGTTTAGTTTGCACTAGAGCCAATAAAGTAGATATAAATCTGGTTTATACTAGAACCAAAAAGGTAGACATAGGTCTGTTTATACAATATCCCCAACGTTAGACAGTTTCGTTTTCACTTGAGCCAATAAATAGACATAGGACTAGTATACTTCTTCTTCTTCTTCTTCTTCTTCTTCTTCTTCTTCTTCTTCTTCTTCTTCTATGTGCCTTGTCCCTTCAGGACGTAGGCGATCATGGTTCTCCACGTCTCCCTATCCCTTGTGGCTCTTAGTATGTTTACTCCTGTTGCTCCTGGCAACCCCGGTTCCGTCACCCACCTGATCAGACCCTGCAAATATGTTATCCGCTGCCTTCCTCTGTCTCTCCTTCCCTCTATCTGACCAGTCAGTATCAGGTTCTCCAGGCTCTCTTTCCTCATTGCATGTCCCAGGAACTTCAGTTGTCTCTTCTTGATGCTCAGCATCAATTTCCATTCTTTCCAACACATCCTCGTTGCTTGCATGCTCAGTCCACGATATCCATAGCATCCTTCTGTCGAACCACATTTCGGCCGCCTCCAGTTTTGTCCTCATTTTCGATGATATTGTCCAGCATTCACTGCCGTATTGAAGAACTGACATCACGTAGAACAGAAGATGGAAAGTGCGACACGGAGATCCGAAGGCGAATTGGCATAGCAAAGGACGCGTTCCAGAAGATGAGCAAAATACTAACACACAGGAAAATCTCAATAGAAACGAAGAAAAGAGTGCTAGACTAGTATACTAGAGTCCCAAAAGTATACATATCTCTAGTTTACATCTGAGTAAAAAAAGCCCTTGTTTACAAATCGGGTCAATAATAAAAGAGAAGTTTACAATGCTATCATTTTCATAAATAACTTTTATTTAACAATGGCAGATCTTATTCTTGATAACATTGAATTTTTTTTCTTTTTTTTTTTTTGTTAATGTGATAAAAGCATCGCTATCCTCATCAGCTCAATAGTGGCATTCTAGATTCTCATTTTTTTTCAAGTGTACTGAATCCGGCCACTTGTCTCTAAATTCGACTCAAGCAACGGAGATAAGGCGTCACATTTCCCCCTTTATGCTTTCTGCTGAAATATCTCCATCCGTGTTCGTCAGGGTTCAAATAATTTTGACCTTGCAAAGTGAGCTGAAAAAAAAAATTACCGCCATTATTCCGACCCTGATTGTTCCTTCCTATTCCAAATCCGTTTTTTGTTTACAACCTAAAAAACAAAAAACAAAAAAAACAAAAAAATAATAATAATCTTAAGAATGTACATTATTTATGAACCTCCATAGAATCTATGTCCATTATATATTGTTTCTTAATTAGGACATCGGTTAATCGGGGCATGCGTTTATTTGAGTCTGATTAAAATAAAATTTAAGCGCATTTATAATATCTTCCTTTGTTAGCAAAATGTCATAATTTTTTTTTTTAAATCGTATCACTCCGAGCAAGGCGGTAACGCCACTGATGTGCAGAGGGCTACGTGATAGTGAAAAGATTGGAAAAGAGAAAGCCGGAAGCCACATCCTAAACAGGGAGCAAGGGATGAGCCTCTTAACCTGTTCAATATACGTGGGTGGAGGTGAACCGGGCGATAGAGAGATCTATCTACTCCAATTGAAAAAAAAAAAGACAAAGTGAGAAGATTGGAAAAGAGAAAGCCGAAAACCACATCCTAAACAGGGAACAAGGGATGAGCCTCTTAACCTGTTCAATATACGTGGGTGGAGTGTGAACCGGGCGATAGAGAGATCTATCTACTCCAATTGAAAAAAAAAGACAAAGTGAGAATACTGGAGAAGAGACAACCGGAACCACATCCTAAACAGGGAACAAGGGGTGAGCCTCTTAACCTGTTCAATATACGTGGGTGGAGTGTGAACTGGGCGATAGATAGATCTATTTACTCCAATTACAACATTTATGTGATGTTGCATAGATTGATTGTTGTTTTCCAGCTTATCAACTCTTTGCAGGAAATATTTTTGAGATTGTAACATACTCTTGGATGCGCGTTGTGGTGCAGTGAATATCGACTCGGAACGACAAATCGGGGAGCCGAGTTCGAATTCCAGTTGAATTTCTTGCATTCACTTACGCATAAATACACTTGGAAAAGGTATTAATCCGGTTATAGGTTAAATGATAGGACATATTGGGTTCTATAGATTTTGGTCGGCAACCATTTTACCGAAGAAAGCAATGGCAACCTACAGCGGGATAATCTTCTGCCCAGTCAGTCATGTCTCTTTCGAGACATGATCGCCTAAAGTGTGTATCACGTATGGCACTTAACTGACTGACTGAATATAATAGTTGGAAACATGATTAAGGCTTTTACTGGGTATAAAGTGGGGGATCAGTTTTCTAATGTTATGTAGTAATAAACTGATCCCCCATTAATTGCTACTTAATAATCTAATACATATCTTCTCCCTCTAGCTATGAGTTAAATAACAGGACAGATTGTGTTCTATAGCCTTGGTCGGCAACCAGTCTACCGAAGAAACAATGGCAACCTACTGCGAGATAATCTTCTGCCCAGTCAGTCATATCCTTTTTGAAACATGATCGCCCAAGCGTGTATCACGTATGGCACTTAACTGACTGACTACGTTTTTCCGCTTTGTAGGAGTAAGAGAGAACAAAAATTTTCTGTAATTTTTATTGTCCCAAGCGCTTTCACCCACTTCTAACACGAAAATAAATTACAATGTAACAGTCAAAGCCTGAGGAAAAATATCAACACCAGAGACAGGAGCAAATCGTTGTATCATCAGCATAGAATCCAAGTTTCTGAGGGTCAGTCAGTCAGTTAAGTGCCATACGTGATACACACTTTGGGCGATGATGTCTCCAAAGAGACATGACTGACTGGGTAGAAGATTATCCCGCAGTAGGTTACCATTGCTTTTTGCGATAGACCGGTTGCCAGCCAAGGCTATAGAACCCAATCCGTCCTGTTATTTGACTCATAGCTAAAGAAGGAAGAGATATATTATCTTAATCCGAAGTAATTAGTGGGGGATCAGTTTATTACTTCATAACAATAGAAAACCGATCCTCTACTTTATGACCAGTAGAGGCCTTAATCATGTTTCCAATTCCAATTATTATACTCAGTCAGTCAGTCAGTCAGTCAGTTAAGTGTCACGTGATACACGCTTTGGACGATCATGTTTTGAAAGAGACATGACTTACTGGGCAGAAGATTATCCCGCAGTAGGTTGCCATTGCTTTTTGCGATAGACTGGTTGCCAGCCAAAGTTATAGAAACCAATCTATCCTATTATTTAACCCATAACTGAAGGGAAGAAATGGATAAATACTTTCCCCAAGAGTATTTGTGCGTAAGTGATTGCAAAGAATTCAACTGGAATTCAAACTCGGTACCCCGATTTCTCGTTCCAAGTCGATATCCACTGCACCACAATATATATATATATAATAATAATAAAATGGGTCTTCATTCTCGCTCACCATATAATCCTTTAATTTCCTGGTCGGTTGCGCACGACAAACTAAATAAAACAGAAGAGTGTGGATTACAACATGCACAGATTACGTTACTATTTCGGACACACACAGAGATACACACAGATACACTTTCGCTATTTCTATCTTTGAAACATGTTATTTTGATGCAGCCAAAACAAATGTCAATATTTTTTTCTAAATTAAAAGATGATTGTCATTATATTTCTTGCTAGCTGTACCCGGCCACGCGTTGCTGTGGCTCAGTTTGGTTAAATTGAAAAATTTATTTATTAAACCAACGAAATAAATGGGACATCGATAATAATTCGTTGAAAAAAAATGAATAAACCTTTTTTTTTTTAAAGGAAGGGATTTCTATTTTTTCCCCGCCAAAATAGAAATAATAATAAAAAAAGGGGCTTAAGTTAAAAAAAATTAAACAAGAAATTTATTTACTAAAACAATGAAATGGGAATTGTGCACTAAATTTGAGAATCGTGTATAATTATTTATATAGATCGTATGTATATGAATTTCGTGTTTGCTCAGAAAAATTTTAGAATATATAATTTCGTTTACCTTAAATGTGGAGTTTTCCTATATTTTCTATAAAATAACAAAGTTGTCTGTAAAGGCGTCCATAATGAAATGAAAGTTTTTTGTTTTGGCTTTCATCGGCTCTAATCGAGTTTGCAAAATATTTTTTTTTTAATATTGTAATATTTTTCAATATAAGGTATATAAAAACACGCTCGTATTCGATTAAAATTGGAGCAACCGTTTTCTAGATTAGCGGATAGTAACAAACGGACAAGTACATTTTTATATATATAGATGTAATATTTTTCAATATAAGGTATATAAAAATACGCTTGTATTCGATTAAAATGCTATAGTAAAATTTCAAAACAATTGGAGCAGCCGTTTTCTAGTTTAGAGGATAGTAACAAACGAACAAATACAGTTTGATTTTTATAGATTGGACTTGCTAATAGTAAAAGAACAATTTTAAAAAGATGGAGGAACCTAAATAAATTTTTCATGAAGAACGCAAAATTTATCATGACCCAAATTCCTTAAAGCATTTGTTTTATAAAAAAATTTCCAACATTAATATTCCTAAAGAAATATTCAGAACAGCCATCTCTTAAATATTTAATGCATATTTCTGCTATTACGTTGTCTGTCTTTTGACTGGCTTTTCCTGCTTGTGTGACATGGTGCAGAATCCAGTTTCCAGATATAAGGTCTTCTAGCAGTCACCATCTTGACCCAGATCAGAACTACCTCCTTCAGGCACTTGATATAGTCATCCGTATTAAGTCTGAGGGCCTGTGGGGAGAGGAATGGAGTCAAGGTCTCCATACCTAGTGATCATTCCAAACACCCCGATGCTGATTAGATATATCATCCAACTTTTTCTGAATACTCTGCACTGTCCTCAGATTGACACATTATTTTTAATCAATTTTCATATGTGTTTAGTAAGCTTAGCCTTGACTGAAATAAAACCACTTTTCTAGAATTAGATTGTCCGTTATAGACGTACTAAGATTAGTTTAAGCCGGAACAAGACCACATATATGTCACCAAGTTATCAGTTAGCTTGAAGTAGCCAGGAATATGACCACGTTTCTACCAGTAGGTTAACAATTAGTTTAGCTTAGCCTGAAATAAGACCACATTTCTGCCATTAGGTAACCCGTTACTGAGATTATTAGAAACAACAAAGGACAGGGAATGCTAGAGAACCATGATCGCCTACGTCCTGAGAGGACAATGGCAGTTAAAGAAGAAATTTAATTCTTCTGATTAATGTTCTTTTTTCATTCTGGTTGTTAATACGCTCCGCTAATACTAAATATTCTTTCATAATACCTTCACTTAATATATCAGACTCGTGTATAATACGTTCACCTATTATTTAATTATTCTGCATAATACTCACTCCTAATATTTAATTCTTCTACGTAGCATACACCCTCAATACTTAATTCTTGTGTATCATATACACCGCTAATATTTCATTCTTTTGTATAATAACCTCACCTAATATTTAATTATATTGCATAATATTTCCCTCTAATGTTTAATTCTCATGTATAATACTCTCCTCTAATATTTAATTTTTATTTATAATGTTTTTTTTTTTTTTGTTTTTTTTAATCATATCACCCCAAGCAAGGCAAAAACGCCACTGATGCGCAGGGGTCTACGTAAGAGTGAAAAGATTGGAAAAGAGAAAAACCGGAAACCACATCCTAAACAGGAAACAAGGGATGAGCCTCTTCATCTGTTCAATAGACGTGGGTGGAGTGTGAACCGGGCAATAGTTTAGTCTATCTACTCCAATTGAAAAAAAATAAAATAAAAAAAAAAGTGAAAAAATTGGAAAAGAGAAAAACCGGAAACCACATCCTAAACAGGAAACAAGGGATGAACCTCTTCACCTGTTCAATAGACGTGGGTTCGCTTAGTATTTAATTTTTATGAGTTGTTCGGAAAGTCTCTGTCGATTTTCGAGAGAAATTAAAACTTCTTCTTCTTCTTCTTCTTCTTCTTCTTCTTCTTCTTCTTCTTCTTCTTCTTCTTCTTCTATGTGCCCTGTCCTTTCAGGATGTAGGCGATCATCGCCTTCCACATCTCCCTATCCCTGGTGGCTCTTAACATGCTTTCTCCTGTTACACCACACAGCCCTCGTTCCGTCATCCACCTGATTAGGTCCTTCAAATATGTTATCCGCTACTTTCATCTATCTCTTTTTCCTTCTATCTGGCCTGTTAGTATCAGATTCTCAAAGCCTTCCTTCGTCATTGCATGCCCCAGGAACTTTAGCGGTCTTTTTCTGATGCTAAGTATTAATTTCCTTTTTGTTTACAAAGCGAAATTATGCCATCAAATATTTATTCAAACGAATGTGAACCATTTTGTTGCACAACCTTTCACCAATTTTTTTTTCAACTTAAAGATTCCGTCTTCCTAGAAATTCGGTCGTTTCTCGGCAAACAACCCGTTAAGCTTGTTTTTATGTCATACAAAAAATTAAAATTTTTGCCATCGCTTTTATTTTGGAAAAGCCCGAATAAATGAAAACCCGAAGGAGCAATGCATTGTTAATATGACAGGTGGAGTAACACATCCTAGCCAAGGTGAAATAACTTTTTGTCGGGTCACCAAAGAAACTTGATGTCCGGCATTATCCTGATGGAATACAACAACTTTCTTGTTCGCCAATCCTGGGTGTTTTTCTTGAATTGCTGCCTTTGATTCGTCCAGTTGGAAGCAGTACTATTTAGAATCAATCGTCTCCCGCAGATGCACAGTATATCTATTAGGATGAAGACCTGCTTTTGTGGTGGCTTAAGTTGGCTTAGGTCGCTTACCGTAAGATCCTTTTCGCTGAACATTGTTGTAAACGATCCATTTCTCATCGTCCGTCACAATTTGCTTCAACAATGGTGCACTTTCATTGGGTTTATACAGAAAGTCACAGATAGAAATGCGATCCCAAAAATTATTTTCACTCAGATCATGTGGTTCTCAAACATCGAAGCGATTTGAGTACCCAAGCTTCATTAAGTGCTCATGGATGGTGGATTTGAATAGATTTAGTATTTCTGCAAGTTTCCGCGTTGTGTAATGCGGGTTTATTCTCAATCAATATCGTGATTTCGTCGCCATTTGTAGTGGAAGTGGGTTTGCTTGATCGTTCTTCACCAATAAGGCTACAATCATCAACTCTAAACTTAGCGAATTAATTCCGTAAAGATCTGACAGCTAAAGCACATCCACCGTACACAGCACACACTTTTATTTGCCTTTACGGTAATAAAAAGGTATCAAGTAAGAGAGTGACAAGAAAGGACTACAAAGTGCGACACCGATCCGAAGGTGGATTGTCATGGCAAAGGACGCGTTCCAGAAGCTGAGTAGAGTATTAGGGGACAGGAAAATTTCGCTAGAAACAAGGAAGAGAGTACTGGATTGCTATGTAATATCTGCTCTTCAATGTGACAGTGAATGCTGGACAATATCATCAAAGATGAAGAAAAAATTTGAAGTAACTGAAATGTGTTTCTACAGAAGGATGCTGCGGATATCATAGGGCAATGATGAGGTTTTGGAAAGGATGGAAACGAAAAGGAAATTAATGCTGAGCGTCAGGGAAATACAGCTAAAGTTCCCGGGGCATGCGATGAGGAAGGAGGGCTTGGAGAACCCGATACTAACAGGCCAGTGTTTTTTAATATGGCATGTGGAGTAACACATTCCAGCCAAGGTGCAATAATTTTTTGCCGGGTCGCTAAAGAAACGTGATGTTTGGCATTATCTTCATAGGAAACAATATCTTTCCTGCTCGCCAATTGTGGGTGTTTTTCTTAAATTGCCCGTTTAATTCATCCAGTCGCCAGCGGTACTTTCTAAGAAAAATCGATTCGTTACTTGGCAGAAACTCATAATACAGGAAACCATCCAATCCTACCAGATGCACAGCATGGCCTTTTTTGGACTTTAATCGGAAATGTAAGCATATCATAACTATCGATAAATTTAACGGGTTGTAACGTGTTAGAACATGATCGACTAAAAATCTGCATGATCTTTCCGGACTACCCAATATAATACTCCTCGAATATTTAACTTTAGTATATAGTGCACACTATAAGTATTTATTTTCGTGTGTAATTTTTAATTTTTCTTTATATTAACTTTCTCTAGCTTGAGGAAATATACTTACGGCGATTAATCATGTATAATACGCACATTTTTCAAATTCTGAAGTCTAAAAAATATAAAAAGTGAGTATTAAAAATTCAAGGTTTCAAAATTTACTTAAAATGGGTATTGTATACATATTGCATCAAGATGTGGACAGTCCTTCAAATTCTTTATGAAAGTCAATGGCAGGAACAAGGAAACAAATGAATTGCAAAGAGACAAACATTTGCTATAGCAGTGGTTACGAAACGGTGTGGTGCGCCTCATAGGTACGGCAGAAGAGGATAGCCGGTGAGGCGGAATGGTTAAAAGACAGTCAAAGATTAAGAAACAGATTTAAAAATTCATATGCCAAAAATTAAATATGATTTCAAAATTTAAAATATTATGGGTCATTTGTAATTGCATGCATGAGTCTTTGTATAAATAGTTACAAACAATCTTTGAGATTTGAAAAAGAAATCTCTCGAACGACAGTCGAGAGCGAGAAAAAATTTACTCGACCGACTCCATTTTCTTAATATTCGCCTTACGTAAAGATAGCGGGAATAATTGACGGAAAACATAAAATGAAATTTTGATTAAAATTTCGAACGTGTTAGAAAGGATTTAAAAATTTTAAAAAGTAATAACAAAATTTGATCTTTCCTCTTAATAATAGCATAAACATTTTGATGCTAAAACTTTACTTTATTAATTTTGAGCCCTTTTAACATCGGGCGAGAAAATCAATAAACTTTAATCGCCCAATTAAGTTTTTAATCGACTGAGTCGATCGGGCGAGTGAAATCTCAAAGGCTGGTTACAAATAATTATTGACCGATTTTATCAGTTTTTGCATTATATCAACTATTAAGAATATAATAACCAGAGTCTGCAAATGGGAGGAGAAAGTTATCAATGATAATGTTCTGACTTCGAACCCACGGTTTTCTCGCTTTATACCTCTCTCTGTTTTTTGTGGTAGTAGGGAGCTGGTTAATGTTTCTTTGTTTTGGCCTTGTGTCATACATAACCGAACTCCCTACAGTTTACATGTTTCATCCAGAATTTATCGTCAGAAGGTTTTCATCAGAAAGTTGGTTGTCAGTTGGAATGTGTGGATTAGTGTAGAAGAGTGAAATAATAAAGTATATATTTTGAATGTTAAAATAGAAACTTATTATAAGAAAAAACTAACGTAATTCTAGGAGTTAATGTACTATTAGAAACATTAAGAAGTTAAGGGTAGAGTTCGTACAAAATGTTCTAGTAGTAATTGTTGAAATAGATAAGGAGAAAGAGAAAGAGAAAGAGGACAATGTCCGAATTGACCTGAAGCTTCACTCGTTACATTCTAGCGGTGTCTCTCGCTGTTCCCATCTTTGGCTCTTGACTGACGCCGAGGTCATTTATATAGTCCTTTTGAATTTCACACTGGATCGCCAAGCTCTTCCAAGTCTTCTAAATCGCTCCCATTGGTCAAAAATCATTTTAACACCTACTTGCGAAATCTGGCTTCGACTTTTTCTTTAAGCACATGGTCAATCCTTTTGCTCTTTGGGAAAACCCAGGAATTCACACGTCATTGTGAATTTCTGTAAAAGTGAAGAAGAAAGTTGATCTTAAATAATTTCTGATCCGCTACAGTTTTTTAATATTATTATTTATAAATGTACTTTAAACTTGGTGACGAGTGAGAAAGTTTTTATTCCGAAAATGAGGTCCAGAGTAAATGTATTTGGTAACCACTATTTTAGAAGAAGTTCCCACTCACAGTTAGATCAACCAAACGCAGCCGACAATTCTACTCCATCAGCTCCTTTTCCCTCACTTCTCGCCTGTGGAACTCCCTTCCATATGCTTGCTTTCCTGATGGCTACAACCTCCAGGAATTTAAATGCAATGTCAATTCCCATCTCTTATCCTCTTGACTCCAGTCCTCTCAACATCACCCTTTATATCTTGTTCTTTTCTTTTCTCTCTACCTTCGAAACTGTCTTTACACTTATGTTCCCATCGTTCTCTTGCCCTTTCTCTGACAACCCCTGTAACTGGTTCGTCTTTCTCTTCACTCTCCTCTTGCCTAAACTTTTACTCTTATGTAGCCCCCTGCGCATCAGTGGTGGTACCGCTTTGCTTTAAGATAAACGATTAAAAAAAAAACTTGCTGACCCAATATAGCTATTTACTGAAACCAAAGTCGTACAAAGAGTGTTTAATTTGTTTTAAATACTTAACAGAGGGAAGCCTACTTAAAAAGTAATCTGTCGTTTAATATTTTATTTCCTATTTTGTTTTTCTTCAAATATTCGCTACCGCCGACGACTAAGCTGCAAAATTTCAATCAGTTTCCTGGATGGACATCGAAGTTAAATTACAAGCTCGAACTCATCATTTAAATTTTGGTGAGGCGAGAGAAAATTTTACTACCGAAAATCCGGCCGACCGAGAAAAAAAAGTTTAATCAACGACTGGCTGAAAGCAACAAAAAGATAGGAATTTGTGGAGGTCCATACCCGGAAGAGAAAAGAAAATCGTCAGGAAGGAAGCAACTAACAAAGCCGAAATAATTTTATCTTCCGGCTTCTTTTGTCTTTTTTCGTTGCGTGAGAAAATCTTGAGAACCACTCTTTCGGGTCTCTTTCCTTTTTTCACTCTCTTTGTGACCGTGCGTGTCTGATTTCTAAATTATTTTCTGGGAACATACTTACCATCAGAAATCTATCCCAAAACAACCCAGATGGCATTTAAAGAATTAATTGGATACCACCACCACCACCACCATCAGTTTCGATAAAAGACTAAATTTCCTCAAAAACAACTATTTTTTCTCTCTTATCACCGGAGTTTGTTTACGTGCAATACAAGACGCGGGTGGTGGAACTTATTTTTAACTCCTTCCATAACTTTTTCTTTCTTTAAGCTTCCTTTCTGTCTGACAGACGTGGCCCGAGGAATGTGAGACACAATGGAATAGCTACTTGTTGACGTTAACAGACAAGATTGCTTACGGGTTAAAAGTTCAAGGTCTTATGACAACCTATCTATGTACGAAGGTTAATTTCAGCAAAAAGTATATAAATATAGACATAAAAGCATCACTTATTTATAGACAGATACTAAACTACATTTAGTAAGAAACGTAGTCGTAATTAAAAGGACACCTTGTGAAGTTAAGTGTAAATAGATTTGTTTTGTTGTTTTAGGTAGTTAAAAAATAATGACCGCTCGAAGTGTTTATTTTAAAAAGTCATTTTAACATAGTGTTCACGATATATGTTAGGTGAATATGGAGACGAAAAGGAAATTCATACTAGGCATCAGGAAGAGACAACTAAAGTTCCTGGGACATGCAATGAGGAAGGGCGGCTTAGAGAACCTGTTACTAACAGGTAAGATAGAGGGGAAAAATAGACAGAAGAAAGCAACGGATAACATATTTAAAGGACCTGAGCAGGTGGATGACGGAACGAGGGTTGCATGGTGCTACAGGAGAAAGCGTGTTAAGAGCCACCAGGGATAGGAAGATGTGGAGAGCCATGATCGCCTACGTCCTGAAAGGACATGCCACATAAAAGAAGAAAAAGAATTTTTAGTATATATAACAATTAATGTGCGCTCTTTAATAGTTTTTAACTTATTTTCGGACAGGAATATTCTTGAAGCATAATTAAGAACATGATAAAACATGATCTTCGTTTAGTTTTCTTGCATGAATTCAAACTGGGACACAGTTTCTCCCAAATTTCGGTCAATATTAACAGAACCTGAAGAGATGGGTCCACAATTGATTGGACAGTACGAAGGTGGGTTCAGAAATTCCATATTGGTGATGAGAGCCTTGGAGATGAAGAAGGTAGAGGATGGCCATTGCAGTCTTAACAACGGACAATTGCAAGCATTTGTCGAGCAAAACCCACGTCAAAGTATCAGAGAAATGTCTCATACGCTTGTTGTCAGAACTGGAACAGTCTCACGCCATCTGCAGAGTATTGGCAAGGGAAAAAAAAAGCTTGATAAATGGGTTCCTCGTGAGCTTAATGAAAACTGTTTATTATTTAATTCATCCAGCGTTCTTTCATTTTCCCGCCTCGTAGGAAGGAAGGGTGTACAAAAACTGTCCATATCCATATCGTCGATTGTCCCAAGCACTTTAGTCTAATCATTAGTAATTTTTAAGCAGGAATGTTTTGGTGTTTTTAACGTATTTTAATGATTTGACTATGTGAGATAGGAGCGTTAATTCAAATTTTGCATTGTGGTGCAGTGGATATCGACTTGGAACGAGAAATCGGAGATCCGAGATTGAATTCCACTCAAATTGGTTGCATTCACTTACGCGCAAATAGCCTTGGGAAAGATATTAATCCGTTTCTTCCCTCCAGTTATGGGTTAAACAACAGGACAGATTAGGTTCTATAGCCTTGGTTGGCAACCAGTCTACCGCAGAAAGTAATGGCAACCTACTGCGGGAGAATCTTCTGCCCAATCAGTCATGTATTTTTCGAGATATGATCGCCCATGCGTGTATCACGTATGGCTCTTAACTGACTGACTGAATCCAAATTGTCCTTGTCTTTCATATTTAAAGAAAGTGGGTGTACGATTTGGAGCAGTGGTTATCTGCTCGGAAAGAGAAATCGGACAGCCAAGTTCGGATTCCAATCGAATTTGTTGCATTCACATACATGCAAATAACCTTGGGAAAGGTATGACTCCGCTTCTCCATCCAGCTTTGGGTTAAATAGCAGGACAGATATGTTTATATAGGCCTGGTAAGCCACAAGTCTACCGAAGAAAGTAATGGCAACCTACTACGGAAAAGCATTCTGCCCAGTCGTGTCTCTTTCGAGACATGATCGCCTAAGCGTGTATCACATATGACACTCAACTTCTTCTTCTTCTATGTGCCCTGTCCCTTCAGGACGTAGGCGATCATAGTTTTCCACATCTCCCTATTCCTTGTGGCTCTTAGTATGTTTGCTCCTGGTCCGCCATCCACCTGATCAGGCCCTGCAAATATGTTATCCGCTGCCTTCCTCTGTCTCTTTTTCCTTCTATCTGGCCAGTCAGTATCAGGTTCTCGAAGCTCTCCTTCCTTATTGCATGTCCCAGGAACTTCAGTTGTCTCTTCCTGATGCTCAGTATTAATTTCCTTTTTGTTGCCATTCTTTCCAACACCTCATCGTTGCTTGCATGCTCAGTCCACGATATCCGCAGCATCCTTCTGTAGAACCACATCTCCGCTGCTTCAAGTTTTGTCCTCATATATCTACATAATGGAGATTTTTTATTTAGTTTGTCTTTGTCTGATACAGCTGGGTTATATAGCCTTGTAGGGTGGTGGGTAATCAATCTAGGAGAAGAAAAACTGAATTCAGACCAGCCTGGTGAAGGTTAGGTTCCATCGACCTATCTTGCGCCAGATATACAACCTCTACTACGGCTGCAGTACATGCAGGGCTGCTACGACTCCAATAATATATGGGACTCATGATTGTGATCGACCCTGATACGAATGTATCGATCAGTTACGTGTCATACGTGATACACGCTCTGACGATCATGCCTTGGCACACAAAGGAATGATTGTGGGGGGAATTAAGACATATTTAGGCATGGATCTCCCTAACATCCCTAGCGTTACATAGATAAAGTTCTCCTTCGTGTGTGGGCTGTACTTAACAAGATAATTTTTTGTATATTTCTTAAGCTGGAGTTTCCAGGGATTCTTTCAATGTGTTGTTTTGTTCCATTTTTTATCATTCCAAGTGCATCTACTATCACTGGCACGATTCTTGTTTTCAATTTCCACATTTTTTTGTATTTCAATTTCCAGGTCCTTATACTTTGACCGTTTTTCGAATTCCTTGGTTGCTATGTTACAATCCGCTGAACAAACCATATCAATTAATAGGCAAGTTTTTATTTTAGTGTTGCACATTAATATCGTTAATGGAAATTCTGTTCTTCAAGCATGGTGCCAACGGGATACCTCATAACCTTTCAGAGAATTCTTGCAGCAAAGCAGGCTGTGTTCTGCAGGTTTTTTAATCTTGGTCTCAATTCCAATTTTTCCCAATCCTACTTTCATATTTCTAGATGGTGTTCCAAGTGCACCCATTACTACAAGGATTATTTCAACAGTCGTGTTCCATAGCCTTTCCGGTCCTAGGTATAACGGTAAACTGCATCCGTCTGCAAGGACTCTTATTGGGAAGTTGTGAGGAGCATGGAACCACCTCTTAATTGCTGTTGTTCCCAGGTCCACACTGACCCGGAGTGGTAGCAAGGCCTATGATTGGGAGGTGTGAGGAGCATGGAACCACCTCTTAATTGCTGTTGTTCCCAGGTCCACACTGACCCGGAGTGGTAGCATCTGTTATGGTCCCAGCTATGGGCAAATAGTTGACTCCCAAACTGGGATCAAAACACTATGAATGTATAATAATAAACACAGTAGATAGACTGAACTATCGCCCGGTTCACACTCCACCCACGTCTATTGAACAGGTGTAGAGGCTCATCCCTTGTTCCCTGTTTAGGATGTGGTTTCCGGCTTTCTCTTTTCCAATCTTTTCACTTTTCCTTTTTGTTTATTGATTTTTTTTTTCAATTGGAGTAGATAGAGTAAACTATCGCCTGGTTCACACTCCACCCACGTCTATTGAACAGGTGTAGAGGCTCATCCCTTGTTTCCTGTTTAGGATGTGGTATCCGGCTTTCTCTTTTCCAATCTTTTCACTCTTACGTAGCCCCCTCACACCAATGGCCTTACCGCCTTGCCCGGGGTGATATAATTAAAAAAAAACACACACTTTATAGAAATATATTCATAAAAATATACTTTCACAAAAATAATATACATTTTTTAAAGAAAAATATTACCAATACAATTTTTAAGAAAAAAATGCCATAATACAAAGTTACCAGCAATACATTTTTTAATAAAATTTAGAAGACATTTTTAATTTTTAAATTAAAAAAATAAAATAAAATTTTTCATCAAAATCTGGCTAAATCAACTTTCTCACTACAACCGAACATTTAAAAGAAGGAAAAAAGTATTACCAGCAATAAATAAACTTCTGTTGGCATTAAATGACCCACTGATGTTGATATGCCATAAAACGAAACAACCAACCAACCAATTCATTTTCAATTTGCTAGCCAGATCCTATTTTTATTATTATTATTATTTTTACTGTTATTGATGTTGTTGTCGTGCTCTGTTTCCCGTAGACGTGTTACCCAGGCCAGTTTAAAATTAATATTGACTCTGAAAGCAACTCCAGATACTTGATTGATGTCACGGACGGATGGTGCGTCATCTTCCATCTTTATCCTTCACTACCCGCCTCCACCCGATTACTCAACGTCCTTTCACTGTTCCCGGACGTCAATGAAAATAAAAATGACTCCGTCCTAAATAATAAGTGTTCAGTTCCGAAAGGTCAGAGTCAACCCTGCCGGCCCCAGTTTGTCGCCGGTGTCAACTCTTATGTTCGCGGCAAAGTTCCGTTTTCCATTTCAGCAAGTGTGAAATCCATTTGTTTTGCCCAATCCGCCCTTAACACCGGAAAACTAATAGCACTTTAAAATCTAAACCGATGAATTTGATGTGCGATTTTAGAGCAAAAGATCTAATTTTATCCCATTGATGTCCCCTTGACACCCCCTACATAACTCCCTACTCTTTTCCTAATTAGGCGTTTCGTTTTTGTGAAACAAAATTTATTTTATCTCACTTGTTCTACTCAAAAGTATAATTTAATACTGGTTATCATCCCAAAACTTCTCACCATATGTAAATATTAACCATTATGGTCGGAGACGCGCGCCTATTACGAATTTGGAACAAGAGGCATGCATATATTTTAAGACCATGTCAAGTTTGACACTGAAGTGATTTTAGTGAGTGTAGCCGAAAGCGCCCCTATGCGCCTGCAATCGGATAGTACTGTATTTCAATAAAGAGCGTTTACAAAAGTAACATGATCTTCTGGGGCTGGGAATCTTGAACTTTTTACGAAAAGAATATGCATCAAAAGCATATCTCATGAGCTATAACATCAAGGAGGCTACATTTACTCACATTTGAAAGAGAATGGAAAATGGAAAGAGAATTCCCATTGTAATAATTAATTAATTTATTTTTAACTTGAACACATCTGGCCTCATGCTTTCTGCTATGTGTTTAGATATTCTTGATAAGATCAAAAGAAGAATCTGCAATATCATAGATCCTGACTTGATATCTCGACTTCAGTCACTTTTCTGCAGCCGTAATGTGCTTTTACTCTAAATATTTTCATCGTAATCGTTCGGATGAACTTTGCTCTTCGTTACCACGTCTTTACGAATTTAAGCGCAATACCAAACGGATGTGCATTGTGGTGTAGTGGATATCGACTCGGAACGACAAATCGGGGGTCCGAGTTCGAATTGCAGTTGAATTCCTTGCATTCACTTAAGCACAAATACCCTTGGGAAAGGTGTTCATCCATTTCTTCCATCCAGTTATGGGTCAAATAACAGGACAGACTGGGTTCTCTAGCCTTGGCTGGCAACCAGTCTACCACAAAAAGCAATGGCAACCTACTACGGGATAATCTTCTGCCCATTTAGTCATGTCACTTTCGAGACATGATCGTCTAAAGTGTGTATCACGTATGGCACTTACCTGACTGATTGAATATAACAGTTGGAAACATGATTAAGTCTTCTACGGGGCATAAAATGGGGGATAGGTTTTCTATTGTTATAAAGTAATAAACTGATCCCCCCTAATTACTACTTAATAATACAATACATATTTTCTCCCTCTAGCTATAAGTCAAATAAAGGCACAGATTGGTGTTCTATAGCTTTGGCTGGCAACCAGTCTACCACAAAAACAAAGGCAACCTACTGCGGGATAATCTTCTGCCCGTTCAGTCATGTCTCTTTCGAGACATGATCGCTTAAAGCGTGTATCACGTATGGCACTTAACTGATTGACTGTCCAGTTCAGCAAGCGCATTCGGACTTTTCTTGAGACATTTTCAAGGTATTTTTAATTGTTTTTTTTTTTTAATGTAATTAATTTCTTTTCATGTCTGACTTTCTAAATTCTGTTTTTTGTGCTGCTTGAATGGTAGTAGCGATTCTTGCGAGCTTCGCTAGGTGAGCGTGTCTGCAATTCGTGGTGTCGTCTTTCTATTTTTAAGAAACTCACTCCCACCAATGGATGTGCGATGTGGTGCAGTGGACATAAGCTCGGAAAGTAATTGTAATCTACTGCGGGATAATCTTCTGCCATGGCAGTCATGTCACTTTCAAGACATGATCGCCCAAGCGTGTATCACGTATGGCACTTAACTTACTGACTAAGTATAATAGTTGGAAACATGATTAAGGCATTCACTGGGCATAAAGTGAGGGATCGGTTTTCTATTGTTATGAAGTAATAAACTGACCCCCTACTAATTACTACTTAATAATATCATCTATCTCTTCTACCTCTAGCTATGAGTCAAATAATAGGACAGATTGGGTTATATAGCCTTGGCTGGCAACCAGTCTACCGCTGAAAGCAATGGCAACCTACTGCGGGATAATCTTCTGACCAGTCAGTCTTTCGAGATATAATCGCCCAAGCGTGTATCACGTATGGCACTTAACTTACTGACTGACTATAATAGTTGTAAACATGATTAAGACATCCACTGGTCATAAAGTGAGGGGTCGGTTTTGTATTGTTATGAAGTAATAAACTGATCCCCCACTAATTACTATTTAATAATATAATCTATCTATTCTTCCTCTAGCAATGAGTCAAATAATAGGACAGATTGGGTTCTGCATTCTTGGCTGGCAACCAGTCTACCGCAGAAAGCAATGGCATCCTACTGCGGGATAACCTTTTGACCAGTCAGTCATGTCTCTTTCGAGACATGATCGCCCAAAGTGTGTATCACGTATGGCACTTAACTTACTGACTGACTGACTCCCACCAAACAGAAAACTGTAAGAATGTTGGAAATACTAAATTGAACCATTAAATTTTTCTTGGCTGTCATATTCAACTAAACACGTTTAATAAAAGGTGGCTAACCAAATAAACTTTATGTGTATGGGGGGGGGGGCAAAATAATGGAAACACATAATAGCATACTTTGGAAAATTTGATTAAACTGTCGAAAAAAAATTATTATTATGCACCCATTCATACTGTTAAATTTGTAGCTGAATGGGACGAGAAACATTCTATCGAAGTAGAACATCTTATATGGCCAGTCCCAAGATCTGAACATCATTCAACGTTTGTGGTTCATTTTAGAAAAGCAAGTGGGGAGTCGATATTCTCCACTAAACTTATTTATAAATGGAACTTTGTTTCTGTGTGTGTGTGTGTGTGTGTGTGTGTGTGTGTGTGTGTGTGTGTGTGTGTGCATCCGTTACCTATAGACTCCGAAACGGCTGAACCGATTTTTTTGAAAATGTACACAGTTGTACAATTAGCGTCTGCGAGTGTTCTTAGCTAGGTTTTGTATCGAGGTACCCCAGATAAATTAAATATCGAAAATCGATAATCGAAAAAATCGGGTTATAAAAGGAGTGGTCCGATTTTAATCAAATTTGTTCCACTCATAGACAAAGACATAAAAAACGATATTCAGAAGTTTCAAGGTTGCAGTTCTTACAATAGTGCAGAAAATCGATAATATATATATATATATATATATATATATATATATATAAACGGCAAGATGTTTGTGTGTGTACCTGTTTATCTGCCTGTATGTCTGTATTTTTTTTCAGCCGTTTTATTTTAGATTTTGCTTCGCGTTTGGCTCTAAGTAGGTATAATTGTAGATCTTAGTCTCAGTCATGATACCATTTACTCAGAGGACTTATTTAGCCTTCAAAATTCAGTTTACGACGAAAAATCTTATTTGATATCGATACCAGAAAATCAAAATTTGACTTACATCCATTCATTTTTCTTTCAGTCTACGGTTTCACTTTAACTGGAAACAACTATTGCTTTTTAGTCTTTTGTGCCAACGTCCAAAAAGTTTGAGCTCCAGGACCATGGATTAGTTTTAAAGCTTTCATTAGACTCGAGGAACGCCGGACTATACTGCCAGTCATTGAATAAACTGAAGACTGTTTTAGTTGAAGAATGTATAAAAAAAACTCCCCTGGAAACAATTCAATTTTTGTACGTGTCGATCCCACGCAGAATTCAAGACGTAATTACTGCCATAGGCGGTCCTACCCTATATTGAAATAAATTTGTTTGAAATTTCAAGGTGTTTTCATTATTTTGCCAACACCCTTTATATATATATATATATATATATATATATATATATGCGAGAAGAGACAGATTAAATGAAACTGTTTTATTATCATCATTTATTTGCATATCTGGTTACGGATGCAAAAAATGGGGTGAAAATACCACCTTTGCAGAGTTTATGAACTAAAACCAGAGAATCCTTTAATTAATAGGATAAACGTTGCCCCTTATACTTACATACCCTTTAAAATATACCATAAGAGGGAGCAATTAAGTTAATGCTTAAAAGTAGAACTAGTCGCCTTCTATATAGTTAATGGACGCCCAAAAAGAGGAACCAAAAAAGGTCTTATCAAACCACAGCAGGTCCATTTCATTTGACATTTACTTGTATACATTTGATCGCTGATTAAAAAGACCAAAAACTGATTTTTGTATCTTCTATTGTGCCGCCCAAAAGGATTGTTTGTGAAAAGACTTGCTTGCTATGCAAAATTAATAAGATTTCTTTTTGACATTTTTAAAGTTCGAGAAGTGCGTTAATATTATCCTTAAAATAGCATAAATAGTTCAACAACTATATATCCAGGATTATTTTGTTTAAAGAAAAATCCTATTATAATTCTGTGTCTCCCTCTCTTTGTTAGTTCACACAACCGTTACACCCAGCCAATACGTCATAAATAATAGACTAAGCTATAAAAGCTCTAGACACGCAGTATCGAACAACGGATTTCCTGGAAGCAATCACCAAAAATCCAATAAATTACCATAAATTAAATAATAGAACATAGTCTTTGAAGAAAAATGGTCGCAAGACAGAGATTTGGCGAGAAAGAAAGAAAGAAAGAAAGAAAGAAAGAAAAAGAAAGAAAGAAAGAAAGAAAAAGAAAGAAGTCTTAAATGTTTCCGTCAATTCGTCATAGAAAATGGACTATTTGGTTTTGATCCCGTGGAAAAAGGGGGAATTTTGGTTTCAGTGAGAAAATGAAAGAAATAGGGAAAGAAATAAAAGGTAGAATTGTTTAACGTCTGCTTCAATCAAATTGAAATAATTGTCAATTTCAAATCTTTTCATTTGTTCCTAATTATTTCTTAAAATCATGACCAGCATTCATATTAATAATTGTTATTGCAATATTTTGTTGAAGTTGTTAAGCTCAAATATTTACTGATGCGATATGGGAATTTCTCCGAATATTATATTCTCGTAAAACTCGACATTCCCTTATTCAATAATTAATGTAAGAATATTAGAATAGAAAAGCCGTAAAGTTTTCACTTTTTCGGCCGTTATGATCTACAGCCTTCTTCAAGTCTGTCGATGCAGGCTATATTCACGGAATTTCGAATCGAACACTTTATTTAATCTACTGACTCCGATTGTTCTCATTCTGCTATATACGTTTAAGGATATCTTGCTTTTTTAAACATTTCACACAAAGCAAGGCAACAAAGCCACTAAGACGCAAAGTGTTGCTAAATGATTGAGAACATGAGAAAAATTTAATATAAAAGAGAAGGGGAAATAAAAGAAAAGAAGAAAGAAGAAAACGATTGACACTGAAATTAATTTTTAATAGTTAAACTTGACTGAAAAGACAGAAGTTAGCAAAGAATTAGACAAACAAAAACAGAAGAAACTGTTAACACAGAACTTACGGTGACTTCTAACGATTTCAAATGTAAAATGACGAGAAATTGCTACCAATTTCTAATCTTCTTTATCTTCTATGTGCCATGTTTCTTCAGGATATAGGTGATCATGGCCCTCCACTTCTCCCTATCCCTGGTGGTATTTAGAATGCTTTCTCCTGTTACCCCACCTGAACCCCGCTCTGCCATCCACTTGTTCAAGTCCGTCAAGTATGTTACCCACTACTTTCCTCTGTCTCTCTTTCCCTCTTCCTGACCTGTGAGTATCAGATTCTCCAAGCCCACCTTCCTCATTACATGTCTCAGGAACTTTAGCTGTCTTTTCCTGATGCTCTGTTTTAATTTCCTTTTCGTTTCCATTCTCTTCTAAAACTTCATTATTGCTCGATCCAGGATATCCACAGCATCCTTCTGTAGAACCACATTTCAGTTGCTTAAAGGTTTTCCTTCATCTTTGATGATATTGTTCAGTATTCTCTGCTATATTGAAGAACTGATATCACATAGCAATCAAGTACTCTTTTCTGTGTTTCTAGCGAAATTTTCCTGTCACTTAATACTTTACTCAGCTTCTGGAACGCGTCCTTTGCCATGACAATTCGAATTCAGATCTCTGTGTCGTACTTTCTGTTTTCTGTTATAACACTTCCCAAGTATTTAAATTTTCGTACCTGCTTGATTTTAGTATCTTTTGCCTGTATTTGGTATTTTGGGCTGCTCTTTTTGCGGATGACCATGCATTCGGTTTTCTTGCAGTTTATTTGTAGTCCTTTTTTGTCACTCTCTTCACCTACCTTCTTTAGGAGGTCTTGTAGTTTCCTTTCCGTGTCTGCTATCAGCACTGTATCATCTGCGTGTCTTATGTTGCTGAGATTATGGCCGCCGGTGTTAAATCCTGGTATAGCTTCTAGGGTCTTCATAATTGTCTCACTGTACAAGTTGAAGAGATCCCGTGAACAGACACATACTTTTCTTAGGCCCCTTTATATCTTTGTAAATCTGCAGAATTCGTTACTTGTCCGTATGCAAGCAGTTTGCTGCCAGTCGAGGTTCTTAATGTCGTTTCCAAATATGTCGAGGCTGCCGAGCATCTCCATCAATTCTTTGTTGCGTATTTTGTCGAACGCATAATCGATAAAACTACTGATAATTACAATCTTCAAAAATTTCAATGCAACGTCAACCACCGTCTTGTCTTCTTAAAAACTGTTCCCTTTCCCGAATTTTCTTTGTTTTCATTGAGTGTATTTCACTCCGTGTGTAAATCCTTGCGTTTTAGTGCCACTATCGCCTTGCTTCTTAGAGTGAAAAGATTTTTTTTAAATGTATCTTTCTTCTCCGTCTATCTGCCGTCATACAACTCAATTTTAGTATCTTTTACCTGTATTTGGTATTTTGGGCTGCTCTTTTTCCTGATGACCATGCATTCGGTTTTCGGTTATATATATATATAAATTAAAATAAATTTTCAAAATTCAAAAATGTTGAATGAACATTTCAACATGAAATCCCTAAGAGAGATCTCACGCCTCCTCAGCAACAGTCAGTCTATATCAAAATGAGAATGAAAATAAGATTAAATAGAGAAATAAAATGTAAAAAACAAAAAAAAGATAAAGAAATAAAAAAAATAAAAAAATAACTAACGGTTAAGATTTGAGAAATTTACGTCACAAAAAATTTTTCTTTTTAAAATCAGTCTATTTTTGGTTTGTACTTTTTGATAGAGTTGTAAGTGAAGAGATGGGAAATTTGGCATGTCTAGCTTAATAAACGAAAAGGGTTAAGCAATGGGAGGTCGTTAAACTGAGAATTGGGTTAAACAAAACAGAACAGAAAGGGAAGGGGCAGGATGTAAAAAATGTATAGAGAAAAAATAAAGAAGAGGGAAAAAAGAAATGAAAGAAAAGGAAAATTTTCAAATAGAAACGCTCGATACGTGTCAAACAAATTTAACTTTAAATGCTTAAAAGGGTTAAAGTTTTACAAAAAAGAGACTTATTTGAAAAAGTATATTTAGGGGAAAAAATAGAAATAAGATATATATATATATATATATATATATATATATATATATATATATATATATAAGTTATTTGTCATAATTAAATTAGACCAGTACACAGTTGTATTAAAAAGTGCTCAATACATATATAATGTAGAGCTTTTAATTATTTTCATTAAGAATTCATCCGATTACGCAACCTTGCTTTTAGCCTTTCGCAATTATGAGAGGTTTTATGTCAAACGTTTTTTCGAACGCCTAACATGAACTTTCAGAACGCATCAAGTACGCATATATATATATACGCATATATATATATATATACTTGGAGTTTCATGCAGTATTATGCAATCATCTGGTACATATGAACTAAGTGATTCTGGGGTTTGAATTTCTGATCCTCACAATTTTTAGGTTAGATATATGCTATAATACTTGAATGCTATTTTTTGATTTTTTAATTATATGTTTTAATCTAATTTATACTATAATTTGAAATTAAAAATTAAAACTCAAAAGTTGAATTAATAGAGGGAATATTTTTAGGGAAGAGGTTATACGATTTCTGAAGGAGGATTACTTGTTTTTTAGTTTATGGGGGAAAAGAACATATTAATAATAATGGATTGCGCAAGAGATAATGGAACCATAACAACACACTAGAACCTGCCTTAGGTCTTTCTGCAGACTTGGTAGGTAGTGCGACCATAGCAAAAATCGAAGTATAATGAAAAATGACAGAATAATAATAATATTGTAAAAAGTCTTTATAGAAAAATCTGTATTAATCTGGGTCAACGTATTTGAGTATTTATTTCTATGTGTGTATGTGGTCATCAATTCACTTCTTTTATTTCGTAAATTAGGGTCATTTAAGTGTTTTAAGATAACGAGTTTTTCTAATAGACAAAAATTAATATTTATTTACTTAAATCTATTTTTATTTCCACTATAAGATTCGGTTTTTACGATGATGACCCAGGTAATAATTTGGTTTGTTGTTTAAAAAACAACAAACCAAATTGCCAGAAATATTTAGTGAGGTCAACAGATAGATAGATAGATAGATAGATAGATAGATAGATAGATAGATAGATATGAACAAACACTGAGATAGATAGATAGATAGATAGATAGATAGATAGATAGATAGATAGATATGAACAGGCTGAGATAGATAGATAGATAGATAGATAGATAGATAGATAGATAGATAGATAGATAGATAGATATGAACAAACACTGAGATAGATAGATAGATAGATAGATAGATAGATAGATAGATAGATAGATAGATATTGGGTGTCACTGAGATCGGGCAACTCTTGGGTGTTCGTGTATGCTAACGTTCTTCCTTCATCCTTGATCCATTCCTTTGACAAGATAAATTTGTTATCTCATTGGCAACGCTCGACCACGCTTGAGTGCTGTTCCAATTTCAATAACACGCTTGTTATGAAACGGAAGTTACCTCCGGAACTGCTATACATGTTCTCAAATGCCCTTACTAGCTCACATCATTCAACTGAAAGCGTTGATAATGGCCAATTGCACGGGACGTTTACGCAATTTTTACAGGAAGTCAAAAACTAGTTTCAATTCCCTGCCGTTAACAAGCCCGCACACTGATTGGTCCTCACCAGACGAAAAAGCAGATGACGCCCCCACCCGGCACACTACAAAATTCGCCGGTCCAAAATTCTCCAGAAAGGAATGAAAGAAGAAAGTAATTACTTAAATAAAAATAGGAGGAAAAACCAAAGCAAAATTAAAATGTATAAGAATTATTATACTACTACTACTACTACTACTACTACTAATAATAATAATAATAATAATGATAATGATAATAATAAACACTGTTCATCAAATATAAAAAAAATAAAAAACACATTAAAATAACCCTGGAAACCCCAGCTTAAGAGATATACAAAAAATGTCTTATTAAGTACAGGCCACACACTAAGGAGAATTTTTTCAATGTAACGCTAGGGATGATGGGGAAGATAGAAAAAACATGAAATGGAGCCATAACAATATGCCACAACCTGCCTTAGGTCTTCCCGCACACTTGGTTGGTAGTGCGACCATAGCAGAAATCGAAATATGATGAAAAATGATAATATAATACAATAAAAAGAAAAACTTGCCTACTAATTGATTTGGCTTGTCCAGTAAATTGTTGTATAGTAACCACGGAATTTGAAAAACTGAAAAACTATCTAAACTTATTTATGAATGGAACTTTGTCTCTGTGTGTGTATGTGTGTTTATGGGTGTGTGTGTATGTGTGTGTGTGTGTGTCTGTCTGTGTGTCTGTGTCTGTGTCCGTTACCTAAAGATACCGAAACGGCTAAACCGATTTTCTTGAAAATTTACGCAGTTGTACTATAAGCGTCTGCGAGTGTTCTTAGCTAGGTTTTGTGTCGAGGTACCGCCGATAAATACCGAAAATCGATAATCGAAAAAATCAGGTTATAGAAGGAGTGATCCAATTTTAATCAAACTTGATACACTCATAGACAAAGACATAAGAAACGATATTCAGAAGTTTCAAGGTTGCAGTTCTTACAATAGTGCAGAAAATCGATAATATATATATATATATAAAAGGCAAGATGTTTGTCTGTGTCTGTTTATCTGTCGGTGTGTCCTTTATGCAAATCCACAATTTTTATCCGATTCTCACCAAACTTCATACAAATATTCTTTAGGCTGAGTCTGAGCTCCAGGACCATTGATTAGTTTTAAAGCTTTCACTACACCCGAGCAACGCCGGGCTATACTGGTCAATAATATACTGGGCTATAATAGGTCAACGGGCGAAAATACAAATATACCAAAACCTGGATGGGCAAATCGGAAAAACTTATCAAGCAGATTAATTTATCTCATTTGAGGTTAGCGCATCGCATCCAGGACTAATCTCTGCAATCTTTATGTCACACTGGACGTGTTGTGGATACCTGTCATCATTAGGAGTGCGCAGGTTTGTAACGGTTCTTGGAAGAGCTTGTGTTGTGACTCTAAGGTGATCATCATCACCTGGAGGAGACACCTGAGAGTTGGAGAGGATATTAAATGATAATAAAACTTCAGAAAAACATAACTCTCCATAAATAAATCTGTGATAAATAATCTAAGTGGATCTTAGTAATATAAAATATTAAAAATTATAAAGAATTAAAACTGGTCCACAAAAAACAGCTCAACGTATTTAAATACACTGTAAATATTTATTAAACAATGCAATTCAAAATCACTCCATATGGGGAATAGTTTATTTCAGTCAATAAAGATGTCATTCGTCTGACTTGTCAACCTCGATTTATATATATATATATATATATGATACCCTGATAAAGTTTCTCACATAAATATAAGCACAGGCACACATTGGAAACCAGAACTGAGATGCTCAATGTAACATCAGTCAGCTAAATAACAATTTCTATATTTGTATTAATCTTATATATATATATATATATATATATATATATATATATATATATATATATATTTTTTTTTTTTTTTTTTCATTTGAAAATGAGTTATTGCGCGACCTAAGTTTCTACCATGACAGGTTATTGCAAATCGCCTGAAGACACCACTAATGGTAGAAACCTAGGTTGCGTAATGACTCGTTTACAAATGGAAAATAGAAATTGAGAGAATGTGAGACATGAAAACGGCAATCATTCAAATAATAATAGGTGGTTCTAATCTAATCAAGAAAGGAAGAGGACAATATACTTATAAAATCCAGATCTTCATTTTCAGCAAT
>JBBBDQ010000642.1:790000-830000 GCA_037127315.1 Ascarosepion bandense
TAGTGAGACCAAAGCAGAAATCGAAATATGATGAAAAATGACATAATAATAAAATTAATAAAAAAAAGATTTTGCCGTCGCTCATATTTGGAAAACCTAATCTAAATCTAGGTGATAGTATCCAAAAGCGTCTCAACGTCCTTGTAGGTGATGAATTATTCTCCACCCACTAACCACTCTCCCAAAGGCAGAATGGGGTAAGCCTCTCGCTATTCTATCGGTACTTTCATGCAAAGTACCCGGACTAACTACATACCTTCGTTCCATCAGGTGTAACCTTCAAAGCAAGGCTTCGCCCCGACA
Source organism: Ascarosepion bandense (assembly GCA_037127315.1). Lineage (NCBI taxonomy): Eukaryota > Metazoa > Mollusca > Cephalopoda > Sepiida > Sepiidae > Ascarosepion > Ascarosepion bandense. The sequence continues at coordinate 790,304 of JBBBDQ010000642.1, forward strand.
CTTACATTATAGCATACTACTCACATTTCCTCCATATTCCATCAATCAGAAGGAAGCATTCCCAAGTAGTCAAACACCTAGATACTAACCAGGCTCGACGTTGCTTAACTTGGATGACCTAACAGGAAATGGTGTTTCAGAGTGATATGGTCGTAAACAGCTAGTGTTGGAAAGTTTAATGTCGAGGATGCTGTCTTATAATATATACGTTTTTAACATATATATATTTGGTTCATTTTGTTTTTTCAACGTATCAAACTCGATGGGTTATTGTTATGGTGAAACACACCTATTCCTCAGATAATGGACTTTCCCTCCTATATTAATAAGAGCTAAAAGGGAGTTAACTCCAGAAGTTCTTAGGAGGTTCATAGGAGTTCTTAGAAGTTCTAGATAGTTTTTTAGGGTTCTATTGGAGTTCAGTACAACTACTAGGCAGTTGATATTAGTCGGCAGTTAGCCAAATACTAAGGAGTCAGCTTTCAGTGGAAGATTACCAAGTTCCTAACATTTTGGGTGCGTTAAGTCAATTAGCAACCGACATAGCACGATTATAACTTTCAGTGCAAAAACTACTCTACAACAGTTATTGAATGCAGACAAAAGACTTTTGTCGAAAGTCAATATATATATATATATAATTCAGATACTTTAATCCAAGCAGAAAAAGCAGGAAGGTAAATTCCAAAAACCCAATCCTAATTAATTTTAAAAATTTTATTTTAATATTAAAAAATGATACAGGAAGAGAGCTCCATGTATTTTCTTTTTATTTTCTTTTTTAATTTATTTGCAAATCTATTTAAAAAGGAAAATTAGACTGATTTTTCTCCAGTTTCTGAAAGGATTTTTCTGTTGCTGAGGTAATGTGTTATCCCCCGTGGGGATTTTCATATCGAAATGATCATCCAACATCATTGAATTAATCCTTTTTTAATTTATATATATATATATATATATATATATATATATATTCATCCACATACAAGCCTGTTTCGCTGTATCAGAGCTCATCAGTGAAGCTAGACATCCAGTTGCTTCTGGCCAGGATCGAAACTCGACCGATTTGGTGTCAGTCAGAGTCGCTAACCCCTAAGCCATAGAATCAGAAAATGGAAATTTTAACGTGTTATATATAAGCGGTGTATACACACATTAGTCACCGAAAGAACTCAATACATTGCTGAAGAGTAATATATATATATATATATATATATATATATATATATATATATATATATATATATTTCTTTTTTGTCAAATATCATTTGATAGAATTTTGACCCCATTTTGGGTGGAGGTAACTATTTGCCTATAGCTGGGGTCCTAACAGGTACTACCACATCGGGTCACGGTGCATCTGAAAACAACAGCAATTAATAGGTTGTTACATTGTTCGGGTTATTGCTCTCATCTTTATTGTCATATTCACGACGTTTCGACCGTTGTACTCTCCGGCCTTCTTCATGTGATATACGTTGGAATTTTTAACCGAACTGTTTATTTCGTCCACTGCGGTAGATTGTTCCAGTTGCATTTGTCATATTAATGTCAAATTCTACAGCACATAAAGTAGGCGTATGTAATAAAGTCATCGCCCCAAATTTGCTACATACTGAGGAATGCTGAAAAGTTACGGACCTATACAAGAATGGATTATGAATAAAATTCTGTTTTTTGTCTCTTCGTTAGATTTTGTGAAGTGACTTCGGCTAAGCACTAAATTTAAAGTTGTTTTTAATTTTATTGTCGTCTATTGTGAGTCGTTGCGATGTATTATTGCCATAGTTAACTTATAGATAGATAGATAGATAGATAGATAGATAGATAGTGAACCAACTCAGATAGATAGATAGATAGATAGATAGATAGATAGATAGATAGATAGATAGATAGATAATGAGACTGAAATAGATAGATAGATAGATAGATATAAACAGACTGAGATAGATTGATTGATTGATTGATAGAGAGAAAATTAAATTCTTTTTTTCTTCTCTTGCAGTTGGTCGCAGGAACGGGTACAGTGACTCTTCGTCTTGTGGAATACCAGAACAACGAAGGAAAGGGAAGGAATGGTCAATGCTGTGATGGCCGATGGATTCTTTGCGGATCGGCATGTGATCACATCTTCTACATCTGCCTCGACCGACAATCAGGGTGAGTGCCAGTTCATCGTTCACGAACAGAACAACATGGAGAATCCGAGTTTAACAACCGTATGTGTGTCTCTGCGTGCGTGAGAGAGAGAGAGAGAGAGAGAGAGAGAGAGAGAGAAAGAGCGCTAGCTTGTGAGCGCATCTGGTCGACTTAACTAACTGGCAATGATCGGAAAAATGAAACACCATGAAAAGGCCGAACTGGGTATTATCGACTCGGAACGAGAGATCGGGGAACCGAGTTCGAATTCCAGTTAAATTCCTTGCATTCACTTACGCACAAATACCATTAGGAAAGGTATTAATCCGTCTCTTCCCTCCAGTTATGGGTTAAATAATAGGACAGATTGGATTATATAGCCTTGGCTGGCAACCAGTCTACCACAGAAAGCAATGGCAACCTACTGCGGGATAATCTTCTGCATAGTCAGTTATGTCTCTTTCGAGACATGATCGCCCAAAACGTGTATCACGTAAGGCACTTAACTGACTTACTGGCCCTGATGCTGATTTAAGGAAGTCGAAAGCTTAAATCGTATTTCATTGAATTTTCTTCCGAAATGAAATTCGGAAAATTTCTGTCGAAAATTTTGACAACATGCTGACACGGGTTCAAATCCTATTTATTGTTGTTGAAGTTATCGCTAACATTTTTTGTCGAGATTTACAAACTCAAAGTTTCGTTTAATTTCGAAGACCAATCGATAAAATTTGTATAAGCTGATTTTTTTTAAAAATATTTTGAAAAAAGAAAACCCACTTCAAGGATTAATAATTAATTTTATTTTATTGTATAGGACTTCAGGGTAAACAATAAGTTTTAAGAATTTTTTTTTCCATTTTAATTCTTACGTTTCCTTACCTTTGAGTATGCAACATAAAAATGGCCTCCAACATAAAACTGGCCTCCAACATAAAACTGGCCTCCAACATAAAACTGGCCTCCAACATAAAAATGGCCTCCAACATAAAACTGGCCTCCAACATAAAACTGGCTTCCAACATAAAACTGGCGATGCACTAACATTGTAGCTACCATTAAGATCAGAACGATGTTAAGAAAAAGTCTAAATATGAAATAACATTTTATCAAGGAAAAAAAGATATAAAAGTAAATTATATAATTCCAAAATATAAAGTACAATAAACTTCTTTGTTTCTAGCGAAATTGTCCTGTTTCTTAATACCAACTTCTGGAATGCTTCTTTCGCCATACCAATTCGCCGTCGGATCTCTGTGTCGCACTTTCCGTCTACTGATTTCAGGAAATTAGAACGAATCAAGAACCTTTTTAACACATCCTCGTAAAGGCATTCTTTTATATACGTACTTTTGTTTTTTTTCTGTTATCTATCCAAGGTTCACATAAATCTTTTTTTGCCCATCAGTCGTTTAGTGATGCTTATCTCTGAGTGTATCAATTTTAAAAATACCTTATGAGACATGCGTCTCTATTTGTGCTATGTTATGATGACCCCGTACGGCGTTTTACGTTTTAAGAACGTGAGTAGAAATGTAATAGAGACGTTGTACGCCAGGAGAGAAAGCTCATCCCATAAACTAAATAAAAAATATAGCTCTAATATGTACAGTAGCGAGCATAAAGATCAGAACGATATTAAGAAAAAGTTTAAATGTGAAATAACTTTTTATTTGAAAGCTTCATAGAACATTTTATCAAGGAAAAATAAGGAAATAAAGGTATATTATATAATAAAGATTTAATAATTATTTTGCATTATTGAAAATGTTTTTTGGATAAGAATATAAAATCGGGTGTTTGTAAACATGGCGATAAAATCTGTGACGTCATTGATATTTAAAAAACTGGTGTGAAACAAATCTGAACAGTCGACTATCCTCTACGAAGCCTTACTTTTCTAAAAAGAATCAAATGAGCCGATTAAAATTTGCCACCGAACACCTTATATAGATAGAACAGTGAGATTGTGTTCATTTCAGCGATGAGTCAAAGTTTAACCTGTTCGGTTGTGGCACGAGAAGGTTCGTTCGACGCAACCCTAAGGAAAGATATTTGCCTCAGTGCACTAAAAGTAGCGTTAAATTTGGAGGAGAAAGTATGATGGTGTTTGGCATAATTTCATTTGATGGTACGGGACCTCTTGTTAGACTACACGGTAAATTTAGCGCAACTGTGTACAAAGAGATACTGAAGAAACATGTACCTAATTTGAGAACTGCAATTAATCAACCATCTGTATTTATGCATGATAACGCGCCATGTCATACAGCGACGTCTGTTAAGACATTTCTTTCTGAGGAGGATGTTACTGTTATGGAGTGGCCTGCTCAAAGCCCAGACACAAATCCTATTGAGAACGTTTCGAAGTTATTAAACGAAAGAGCTAAGGAAAAGAATCCAACAAACGTCTAAGAAGTACGGAGAAATTTGAAAGGAGACTGGGAGAAAATATCCGTTAATGAATGCAAGACATTAATTCGCTTATGTAGCAAAAGATGTCAAGCTGTTATTGAAAGTAAAGGTTTACACATCAAGTACTAATGAATCATGAACGCTGTTTTCATTTGGATATGATGTATCCATTATAATAGTATGATTTTGTTAATCGTTCTGATGTTTTTGATCATCTATTTTTTATCAAAATAAGTTTATTCAGCTTTATATTTTGGAATTATATAATATACCTTTATTTCCTTATTTTTCCTTGATAAAATGTTCTATAAAGCTTTCAAATAAAAAGTTATTTCACATTTAAACTTTTTCTTAACATCGTTCTGATCTTTATGCTCGCTACTGTATTTCTTTCTGGAACCAAATTTCAAGTTTTTGAAGTGTTTGGCTTCGTGATTTGTCTATAGTTTTCACAATCGAAGGGCCAACTGGAAACTGAATTCTTGTATCTTCAAGAAAATATAAGAAAAAACAATATTGCATTTATATTGAATAAATATCTTTTATATTAATTATTAAATTGTTTTTAATATAGTGGGAGTATTTTGTACATTAAATGATAAAACTTTTAATTTTTCAAAAACATTTATGATTTTTTTTTTTTACTAAGCTATACACCCTAGCAAAATTAACCGTACTTTGTACCCCTTTCTCTGTTTGAATTTCTCCCCAAAATTTTGTTGGTGATCATCCCTTTTTACACATAAGAATGGACTAGCCTGATGTGTGCATATAATCCTGCCTACACAGAGAACGGTAGTGATTGTCAGGGGAGTAGTAGTTTAAGGATATTTGTTGTAAAAGACTGTTGAGTCGTTGTACAGCCGCTTAGTTGATCAGTAAGTTGATGCATATTAAGTTGGAGTTGTTTGGGATATAGACTCATTACCCGGGCATACTTCTTCACTACAAGACTGTATATATTGATTCCTACTAACAGTATTTCTGTATTGACTACCACGTGTTCGAGTTTGTATATTTTTGTTCAATATAACTTACATTTTTTATCTCCGTCTCCGATTTTGTTATTTATTATTTCGTGTGGTTTCTCAACCAGAATCTACAACAAATTTAATTTCGATCGGTCAATGTATGGCTACTTTAGAGGGTGCGATGAACGGATGGATGGACGTATTAAAAGTCGTCACAGAATATTATACATATATATATTCTTGTTGTCTAAATCTATATAAATATATTTTCTTTGTAGAACCCAAGATATCAATTCTTGTAAATATGGAAAGAAAGAATCGGGAGAAATTACTGACAAGGATAATATTCGATTTGGAACATCAATTGCGGGCCTTAAAAATCCGATGAATTTTACACTTAACACAGTACCGGTGAGTATTTATTCATCGACTATTGCATATCGTTTCCTTTCTGTATCTGATAACAAAATAGTCTGAAGTATATTATACTTTTATTAATTTATTTACTAGCATCATAGCCCGGCGTGTAGGAGAAGATGCCACTATATATATATGTTGTTTTTGTTTGAAAAAACACTTTTTTTGTTTAAATATTTCTTTTGTTTCAAAATTACGGGGAAAAATATTCACATTATTTTGTTGACCAAATGAATTTTTAAAACGTCGGAATAAAAATGAAATAAAAAGGCTCATTTTTTTTTTAATAAAAAATATTTTAGTCGCGTTTGACACGTCTGATTTGATTTCTGTGACGTAATTTAGCAACCATCTTAGATCTTAGATGTTTTACGGAGCAAATGTAAACAATCGGCTCCATTCGCCAAAAAGTGCGAAAGGGAAAATTGATGAATTTAAACTCAAAAAGTATGTGTCGACCTGGCTTCCCTGTAGCTATGTGTCCCTAGAAAGTTTGAATTGCGTAGCTTAAAAATGTAGGCGTGCATAGGGAACAGTCACACACAGACTCACAGATTGCCTTTTATATATAGAGATTTATTTATTGTTGTAGTGAAATATCCTGTCCTACCCAGGAGTGGGTATGGCCCGGGTTATAAAAGACCGGGACTAGTACGAACTACAGAGTGATCGAGAGTGTTCGTGATTATACGGTAGTCTTCGTCATTATACAAGAGTGATCGTGATTATACGAGAGTCATCGACTTTAGTCGAGAGCCATCGGCCTTAGACGAGAATTAGTCGTCACTAGACGGAAGCCTTCTTCTCAAGACGGACACATACGTCCTATACAGAGACATTGCCTTCTTGATTGTTATTCTTGTTGACTGTTTGTTGGTACGTGTATTTGGTTTATTGCACTGAGGTATAATAAATCCCTATTCTTATATCCTCAGTGTTAAGAGTTATTTCTTGCATTATTCTTTCTCTGTTTATCCCCTCCCGGGATATAACAGTTATTTTACTGGGGATTGCGGATGTGAAAGTGCCGAAACAGTTATCAGCTCTCAAAACGGAATTGATAAGCTGAGCTCAAATTTTTTCAAGGATGTCACCTTTAATTTTTTATTTGTTTTTTTTTTTTTAATTGGTATCTCCCCAATTAAAGGTTTTCATTGTGTGGAGGAATTAGGAGCAGAGACGTTAATAGTGAGCAGAAGGAGAAGGAGAAAAGAGTGATCAGAATGACAGTAGATAGCAATTAACATTACATTTAAATGTTTGCAGATTAAAGTTGGCTGGAAAGCATAGAGCCGGAAGGGAGTTCCACAAGCAAAAAGTGCGAGGAAAAGAAAATGTTGGCATAGAACTTATGGTTACATCTAGCCAACTCAATCTGTAAATTGAGATTTCGATGCCAGTCTAGTATTGTGCCTAAATTGATAAAGTCTATGCACCAGTGCAAAAAGCTAACCTTATGACGGTGAGTAGTATCTGTTCTCAGATGCTCACTTCCTGGCCGCCGGGTTGAAGCATTGACCAGCTTTGACAAGCAATGACCAGCTTTCCCAAGCAATGACCAGTCTTGTACCCAGGTATCGCGTAAGCGGGAGTTGAGTAATCTTTGACCAGTGGCCTAACCTTATGTCACATTGACATTTTCTTAGCAGTTGACCTAGCAATGGATTCAATATAGTTTTTCTACTTAATGTCAGCTGAGAACGTTATCCCGAGAGGGCGCAATGAGCCACTTTCCTGGAGGTTAGCATCAACCATGTTGATCGAAAGTAGAAAAGGGATCTCTCAGATGATCAATGACGAGATGTTTAGTTTTGCAGACGTTAAAAGAGTTAAAAGCCCAGTTAACGTCGGTCTTGAGGTCATTTTGCAAATCAGCTTCCATTTTGACCTTGTCGGACTGACCAGCCTTTCTATCGAGGCAGTAGCACAAATTCCCTTAATAAAGATATGCTTTCACCCTTCTACCTGCAAATCTAACTGGTCCTGGGTTTAACGATAAACTACATTTGTCAGCAGGGCCTCTGATCAGGAGATTGAAGGTTTTGAGGAGCCTGGAACCATCTCTTAATTACTGTTGTTGTCAGGTCCACTTTTTAGCGCCCCTACTATAGAAAAATAGCGAAACCCTACACAAAAGAAAAAAAACACTAGGAAGGTGTAAAGATACAAGTTATACATCTTTATTTTTACAAATTCCGATCAGACATTTTTATAGAACAGGGTGATCCACAAAAATCTCAGGAAATTTTAAATTTACGATATGAAAAAAAAAATGAACTAGTATATAAAAATCTTGATTATATATTTTGTTATATGAATGAGCTAAAAATGAAGTAACTAGTATACATGTTTTAACCAGTGGTTGTTCCAGGATTTCGCAGTTATTAAATTTTCAACGCAAGGTGATTGTTCTCTTAAAAAAAAAAATCATTCAACTTGGGGACTAAAAAATTCCAAAAATATTTTACCAGAGTACTTTAGTTTGAAGACCACATCTGACATTTATGTTTCTGTTCTGTTTTAAGCTACTAAATTTTTATTCTTTTCTTTTCTTTTCTTTTTTTTTTTTTAATCATTTCACCCCGAGCAAGGCGGAAACGCCACTGATGTGCAGGGGGCTACATAAATGTAAAAAGATTAATTAGAAAAGAGTGAGGAGTACAAAATAGTTAGAAAGGAACAATAGAAAGCTGAGAAAGCAGGTGCGATGACAGATACATAGGTGGAGAGAAAGGGAAGGTTATACAGGGATGGGGAGAGAGCTAGAGTCCAGTAGTTAGTAGATGAGTATTGACTTTGCATTTAAATTTCTGGAGGTTATAGCCGTCAGGAAAGCAAGAATACAGGAGCGAGTTCCACAGGCGGGAAGTGCGAGAGAAGAAGCTGCAGTTGAATTGTCGTCTTTATTTGGCTAACCTGACTGTGAATGGGTGGGACCCAGTTGCCAGTCTGGTTGCACGGGTAAACACCTGTTGAGGAGGCATCAGTGACTTACGTTCGTCTGAACAGAAGCCATGAAAGTATTTATAGAACAGACAAAGGGAGGCCACATTTCGACGGTGGGGAAGTGGCTGCAGACGAGCCGCCAGATCAGTACCTATCACATTACAGACTCTCCTTTGGTGCCTGTCAAGAACACTGAGGAGAACGGCAGGGGCACCTGACCATAAATGGCAGCAGTACTCCATGCACGGACGGATGGTTGACTTGTATATATGAAGGATGGATTCAGGTGGAAAAAAATCCTGGATCGACATAGTGACCCAACCTTCTTAGCAGTAGATTTTGCTATGGATTCAATATAGTGGTTCCATTTGAGGTCTGAGGACAGGGTAAGTCCGAGGAGGCGTAGTATATTACTCTCCGAGAGAATCGCTTGGTCCATGCTTATGGGAGGCAGGAGAGGTTGCCTGTAATGGTTGACAGACAACAGCTTGGTCTTAGATGAATTGAAGGTGACAAGCCACTTCTTGCCCCAGTTCACCACAGAGTGTAGATCCCGCTCAAGGTCAGCAGCAAGATTATGTCTGTCCGCCACGACAGGTTTCTTACTGGTGCGGGAGTATATTGTAGTGTCATCTGCGTAGATGCCTACTTGAGACTTGATCTCATCTGGGAGGTCGTTGATGAAAATAAGGAAGAGCGTCAGGCCCAGGATAGAGCCCTGTGGGACACCAGCATTCGTGCTGTAGGACGAAGAGGCATGCCCATTCAGAACGACCTTCATTTTGCGGTTATTTAAGAAAGATTGGATTAGGTCAAGCAGGCGACCGGTAATACCATAACCGCGTAGTTTGCATAGGAGGCCAGAATGCCAAACCCTGTCGAAAGCCTTGGAGATGTCCAGATCAACAGCGCGAGCCTCGTCAGACTCATCAAGGGCCTGTAGCATGTACTCCGTTAAGGTTGTTAGTAGGTCGGCTGTGGACCTGGCAAAGCGGAATCCATATTGCCTGTCGGAGAACAGTTTGTGGGCGGTGAGATGATGAACTATTTCAGCATTGATTATAGCCTCGAATACTTTTCCGAATATCGGTAGAAGACTGATAGGGCGATAGTTGGATGGGTCCGAGGATTCACCACAATTCTTAAATACAGGAACGACTGAAGAGAACTTCCAGCATGCAGGAAAGCAAGAAGCAGAAAAGCAGTAGTTAAATAATTTAGAGAGGACAGGGGAAAGTTCAGGAGCACACCTCTTAAGGACTATCACCGGGATTACATCGTCTCCACACGCCTTATGGGGGTCGAGTTTTGAAATTACTCTGGATACTACTGTCGGGGTAATATATACGTCGTGCAGTTTGGCCTCAGTTCTAATAGGGAAGTCGGGTGGGTGTACTCCGGACGAGTCGAATGTGGAGTTGGATGAGAATCTGTGGGCAAAGCACTCAGCTTTGTCCGCAGATGACGTGAGAACCTCAAATCCATGGATTAAAGGAGGTATTGAGGATTTCCTATTGTTGAGCACTCGTTTACAAATCCTCCAATAGTCCTTGGAGCCGAACTTGCGGTCAGCTATGTGCTGTCGCATTCTCTCAGCAAACAACTGTTTGGCGTCATTTAGGGTTCTCTTGCACTCATTGCGAGCAGATGTGAACAGGCGCCTATTGTGATCAGTTGACTGTCTCCGGAATAGACGGAAGTAATGGTTCCTGTGGGTAATGGCAGCTGAGCAGTCCGGAGAGAACCACGGATAGGAATGAGGTTTTAAGCAATACTTCCTGGTGGGTATGAAGGCATCAATGCCAGCTTTCACCCATGACGAGTCCTCAGAGGCACAGTCATCAACTGATAGGTCGAACACTTTCCCCAAGGGACGTCGGAGAGGAAATCGCGAAAGGCATCCCAGTCAGCTTTTTGGTAGAGGTAGGAGGTCCTATAGGTAGGGGGCTCCTGGGGGGAGTGAGATTGGAAAGAAATACTGAGAGAGACTACAGGTCGGAGTTGCCGAGAGGGCAAAGCTGCGAGACTTGACACGCGTCAGGCGCAGAGGTGAAACATATATCTAGCAGTGAGGAATGACCCAAGGGAGTGTTTGGGAAGCGAGTGGGGAAGTCCACCACTTGCGTAAGGGATTGGGAAATAGCAAAGTTCATGGCGTGAATGCCCGCTAGATCAGTAACGGCGTTTTCAAGCCACTCAGAGTGATGGGCATTGAGGTCTCCAAATACAAATATGTGGGCGAATGGGTGATAGGAAATGGCCTTATCTATGTCGTCAGCAATGCTATCTAGTAGGGAGCAGTCAGGAGAGGAGGGAGAACGGTAAAGAAAGAATAGGTAACTAACCGAACTGAGGAGAGACAGGCGGAGACATATGTATTGGTGGTCAGTAGATTCGAGTGAAGTCACCCTAGCTCTTTCAAATAACTGTCACAAAAATTTCAACAATTAAATAATCGTGCCATTTTTTAAATTTTTTGTTGGACACTCTGTAGAACGACCAACAATACATTTTATAGCAAAATGACCAACAATGTATTTTCTTTGGAGATGAAGCTATAAAATTGTGTTCAAAACTTTTAGATTTCGGCATTTAAATAACCCACAGAGGTGTTGACATGCCGCTAAACAAATCAACAAACCGACCAATCATATACTGTGTACTCAATTTTAGAAGCAGAATAACATATTTATATTACTCCAATTCACCCAAGAAAATTAAATTTCGACATGAAAACACCCATAAGAAGTTGATGTGCCGTTAAACAAACACATCAAACAATCAACCAACCAAATCCAACTATTGGTTAAATAAGTCTAATCTTTCTAACTTGGGCAGGGCAATGAGTCTTGGGGACAGATATCTCGTGACCCAATAACTATCTAGAAAAAAACTGCCAAAAATGTAGATATATGTCCGGTTTGTAACCTTTAAAACGGCTGGAATTGGTCCGGATTTTACTAATCATGTAATATACATCCTTGTGCAACCTAATTGAAAAAAGAAAAACAAAAACAAAAAAAAAATGTCTTTCTAGGATCTTTCACACTTTCCCTGGTCACGTATACGTCGTCAATTGCGTTGTTTTACTTTTCTGACCACATTGAAAAAAGACCTCCACCAAAAAAAAAAACCCAATAATGTCATTCTAGGATCTTTCACACTTTCCCTGGTCACGTATACGTCGTCAATTGCGTTGTTTTACTTTTCTAACCAAATTGAAAAAAGACCCCCACCAAAAAAAAAAAACCCAATAATGTCATTCTAGGATCTTTCACACTTTCCCTGGTCACGTATACGTCGTCAATTGCGTTGTTTTACTTTTCTGACCGCATTGAAAAAAGACTCCCATCAAAAAAAAAAACAATAATGTCATTCTAGGATCTTTCACACTTTCCCTGGTCACGTATACGTCGTCAATTGCGTTGTTTTTCTTTTCTGACAGCATTGAAAAAAGAAAACAAAAAAAACTGAATAATGTCTTTCTAGGATCTTTCAGACTTTCCCTGGTCACGTATACGTCGTCTTTTTGCGTTGTTTTTCTTTTCCGACCGCATTTTCCTGTTTGTTTATTCTCCTTGATTACACGACTAATAGCTGAAAGGCTGACACCAACATTTTCCGCGATCTCTCGGTAAGGCTTGACAGTATGTTTCTGCGGCATTATAATTTTCGTGCGCTTCCTTGGAGTAATATCCATCGCAGACAATCGTCGTAAGACAATTAACTGATAATGTCTGGGTGTGATAAAACTTAAACGCAATCACAGATGACGCAATATTTTTCCAGGCCAAACAAATTTTATCGTTCACTCCGAAAATAGATTCATATTATTGCACACCAATGCAAATGACCTAATCTGAGGAAAAAATAGAAATCAATTACACCCTGTCACTACAGTGGGTCTAAAACTGACCGTATGGTGAAAGAAAGGAAACTAAAGCAGTTGTTTCGGTTAATTTGCACAAGGAGTAGTGTAGGGCCGTTTTAAACAAAAATAAAAATGTATACATGGATCCTGTTTACAGCAGAGTCAGTATGGTAGAAAAGAGTTCAGCTGGCACTAAAAACAGTGAAATAGATCTACCTTTTTTAAAAAAAAAACGTCAACAAAGTCGACCTAGGTCCGGTTTGCACAAGAGTTAAAATGCGACATTGGTCCGCTTTGAACTAGATTTAAAAAAGAGAAATGGATCCAGTTTAAAAAGACATAAAAGAAATATTGTCGATATTGGCCCAATTTACATTAATGTCAAACAGGTCAACATTGGTTGGGTTCTCACTAGATTGGAAAATGAAGAAATGAAGCCTGAAGATCACACCGACTCAAATATTATGATAAAAATGAAAGCAGATTGCAGAATAATTTTTTATTGTAATTTCTTTTATAATTCAGGATACTAGATTTTATGACCGAACAACGAAAAATAAATATGAGAAAAATGTGACTTTTGCTCTTTTTAAGTTAAGATGTTAATTTGCAAACATATCGACTCTTGTTGTGTTTTTCAGTGTCGAATATAAAACTTCTAAGACAAACATCACAGGGAATTGATAAATTGTTTTACATATATCTGGTTTGCATCTGAGTTAAAAGACAAACATCAATCCAGTTTACCCTTAAATCAAGAGTTAGATATAGATGCAGTTTATACGTAAGTCAAAACGGAGTCGTCGGTTAGGTTAATCAAGAGTCGAAAAAGATCGACATATGCTTGGTTTGCGCTCAAAACATAGATAAATGTATAGTCTACATAAATCACAAGTGATGCTTCGTTCTGGTTTACACTATTCCAAAAGGTACACATAGGTCAGGTTGACTCTTGAGATTAACATAGATCCAGTTTACACAATAAATAAACACATATCAGGTTTAGATTTGAACCAAAAGATACACATGCATTCGATTTACACAACAGTCCAAAAAGTAAATGTATGTTCGGTTTACATGAGGTCAAAATGCAAAAATATGTTTGCTTTACACTAGAGATCAGTTGTGGCCTGTTAGAACCAGGAAGAAAGACACGAAAACAAGAAGGTAGGTTCAAACAATGGATTAGAATAACAGAATATATATACAAGTAAGAGTGTTAGTAGTCAGCAGATAGAAGTGTACATCTGAACTGCATATATACGCCGTGTCTCGACTGCCTTACGACTGTCTTTTGACTGCCTCCCGATTGCGTCCCCGGAAGTCACGCAGGTTAGTATTATATTGACATGGGTCCGGTTTACATTTAATCCCAAAAGTGGGCAGTGGTCCGTTTTACACTAGATTCTAAACTATAGACGTTGGTATGGCTTATATCAGGGTCTGCAAGAATACAGACGGAAGCTGGGCCAATTCAAAGGGTACGTTGCTGTCTTTAGGGGTTCATTCAGCATACTCCAGCGACAGGGCAGGTTTTTGTTTGTTTGTTTTTTTATTTAAATTCATTTTTTTTTTCACAGAGCAATGTGAAGCTGAAGATTGATGTCTGGGATGTCGACGACAACAACCACGATCATGTTGACTATTTGGCCACGGTGATTGCACTTACACCCACGTTGACAGAAAAAGACGCCGAGCTCATTGAGTTGAAGATGACGAGCAGAACGATGTGAGTCATATGCTAACATTTCTCTTTATCCCTCTCTCTCTCTCTCTCTCTCTATATATATATATATATATATATGTATATATATATATATATATATGTTTTCATTTTTTTTTCTATAATCATATAACCATATCGCCCCAAGCAAGGCATTTTACTGCCACTGTTGTACAGGGGGTTACATAGGATGAAAGTTATGAGAAAGAGTGACAGGTTACGGGGTGGTTAGGAAGAGGGTAAGAGAAGGATGAGAATACTGATGAAAGTGGGGTGGACGGAGAAAGAAGCATGATAGAGAGGATTCAAGTTAGTGAGACAGATGACTAGATTTTACATTTGAATTCTTGAAGATTGTAGCTGTCGAGAAAGCAAATAAGCGGAAGGGAATTTCACAGGCGGGAAGTGCGAGAAAAGAAGCTGTTGGAGTAGAATTTATATATATATATATATATATATATATATATATAATAGTCATCGGCAGACAGATCTGTTTCGCTGTATCACAGCTCATCAGTACGATTAGACTCCGATTGCTTTTAACCCAGGATTGAAACCCGACCGAATTGGCGTCAGTCGGCGATTCTATCCCTGAGCTACGGGCGCTCGGTAGAAGAAGGCAGACTTTTAGCCCGTATATTATCATTATACACGCCCAATAGCTGCGAGTGTTTTAATTCATTGCTGAATGAACGATACGTATTTGCTAGAGTAGCTACTGTTTTTCAAAGTCTACTATTCTTCCAGAGTGCTCAATCAGGGTATGAGAGCGTAAATAGTATTCCGCAGACAGATATATATATATATATATATATATATATATACTTCCACCGAACGTCCATAGCCCAGGGGTAGAGTCGCCGACTGACGCCATTTCGGTCGGGTTTCAATCCTGGGTAAAAAACAATCGGAGTCTAACCGTACTGATGAGCCGTGATACGGCGAAACAGATCTGTCTGCGGGTGACAATATATATATATTTGGGCAGGACTCTCTCTTTTATGCCGGTAAAAATGACAGACATGATGTCATGTTTATGCTTTTTATCTACTTTTTCATGTGATCTTATGTTTTTTTTTTCTTTTGGGGACATAATTTATATAAAAACTGTCCAAATTTTTAGTTTATTCGAGCGCTTTTCGATAATATTTAGTTATTTTCGAGGATCAATATTATTTTGACGCTACGTCTCTCTCACTCTCTCTCTCTCTCTCTCAATGGAGCTCAGTTCGATCTCATTTAAACTCACACGGAGACCTACTAAACCCTATCAGGAACATACTTGTTGACAACACAACTATCATAGCATCTTCCACAAACAAAAACAAAAAATTAAAATTATTACAGGCTTTCTTAAAAAAAAAAAAAAAAAAAAGGCCTAACATTCAATAACAACGTGCTTACCGTGTTCGGTACATAATACATATCACTACTCTATACATAACACCATACATAACACCACATGCATTCTGTTACATGCAAAACATCCTTGAAAATGGCTAAATGTTTAGCCGAAAGCGCTCAGATAAACAGAACATTTGAACAATTTTTATATAATTTATGTTGGTCTTGATATATATATATATATATATATATATATATATATATATCATATATATATATACATATATATATATATATATATATGTATATATATATATCGAGACCCACATAAATTGTATAAAAATTGTTCAAATGTACAAGAGCGTTCTTAAAAAGAAAAGCGATTAAAGGTAAAAGCAGTTATTAAAAATCGCTTGAAGAAACCACTCATGGTGGAAACCAAGGTAGCGATATAACTCGTTTATAAAGGAAAAATATTCAAAAGTTCTACAATATAATTGTACTAGCAGTATAGCCCGGCGTTGCTCGGGTGTAATGAAAGCTTTAAAACTAATCCATGGTCCTTGAGCTCAGACTCTTTGGACGTTGGCACAAAAGACTAAAAAGCAATAGTTGTTTCTAGTTAAAGCGAAACCGTAGACTGAAAGAAAAATGAATGGATGTAAGTCAAATTTTGATTTCCTGGTATCGATATCAAATAAGTTTTTTTCGTCGTAAACTGAATTTTGAAGGCTAAATAAGTCCTCTGAGTAAATGGTATCATGGCTGAGACTAAGAACTACAATTATAGCTACTTAGAGCCAAACCCGAAGCAAAAACTAAAAGGGCTGAAAAAATAAACACATACAGGCAAATAAACAGACACACACAAACATCTTGCCTTTTACATATATATATATATATATATATATATATATATTATCGATTTTCTGCACTATTGTAAGAACTGCCACCTTGAAACTTTTGAATACCGTTTCTTATGTCTTTGTCTATGAGTGTATCAACTTTGATTAAAATCGGACCACTCCTTCTATAACCCGATTTATTCTATTATCGATTTTCTATATTTATCGGGGGTACCACGACACAAAACCTACCCAAGAACACACGCAGACGCTTATAGTACAACTGTATAAATTTTCAAGAGAATCGGTTCAGCTGTTTCGGAGTCTATAGGTAACGGACACACACACACGCACACACACACAGAGACAAAGTTCCATTTATAAATAAGTTTAGATAGAACACTTTTTAATACAAATGTGTACTGGTCTAACCCCATTAGGACCAAAAACTAAGTATTAAACAATCAATATATATATATATACCGAAAATATGTTAAATATCTAAATATAACATTCAAATAAATATAACTAAATAGCTAACAATAGCTAAAGAAAAGATACGAAATGTTAAACCTGAAATTTAAAAATACAAGGATATTCTACAAAATACAATGAGTACAACAGAACTAATAATTACTAAACGCCATTTCAACCACTTTAATAGTATATATCAAACAATTCTCTCCTACCATCAACCTTACATTATTTAGTAGTAGAGATGGAACTTTTTTTTAATAGAAAGTTACTCACGTGATTACTAGTTACGCGCAGCTCGTGAGAGCTTTAAACGAACGCTCCTTTTAAAAAACACACACAAAAAAAAATTACGTTCCAGTCAAAACATGAGGAAAAATAATAACATCGGAAATGCAACACACTTGAGAATGGCCAATGAAATGTCTGAAAGCACTTGGAAAAATAATAATTAAGGAACATTTTTACATTTCTTAACTCTAACAAAAAAAGAAACATCTTAGAATACTAGGAACATTAAATCAAAAATTGATAAAATCTTCTTTGTCAATCGTTTTCAATGAAACAAGCTTAAAAGAGGGGTTGCCTGTATATATATATATATATATATATATATATATATATATATATATATATATATATATATATTACGGAAATTAACGAAGATTAACGAAACTTGGTTATAAACAACCGAAAATTTGAAATGATTTGTTTGAACATTTTTTTTTATCGATACTCGTATTTAGGTAGATATTATATTTTTAATTAAACAGTATTATATATTTATATCTACTGGCCTGATTATTTACAATAAATTTTTATTACGAAAATGTGTGTCATTCGACGGGATAATCAGGCCGGTATATATAAATATATAATACTGTTTAATTAAAAACAGAATATCTACTTAAATACGAGTATTGATAAAAAATAATGTTCAAACAAATCATTTCAAATGGTCGGTTGTTTATAACCAAGTTTCGTTAATCTTCGTTAATTTCCGTAACATGTTTACATTTGTTGACATTACGATACATTTCAGAGCAGATATGGTTATTGCGATAAATCGAAAACTGTCTTATATAGGCTTGATTAAAACCTCGTTTAGACTGTTGGTCATTCGTGGTCGAGAGGTCTAAGACGTGCCAGATCATATGGTAGCTTTCCCTTTTGTGGATAGGCGTCGCAGGTTCGAATCCTGCCGAATGACACATTTTCGTAATAAAAATTTATCGTAAATAATCAGGCCGGTAGATATAAATATATGATACTGTTTAATTAAAAAACAGAATATCTACTTAAATACGAGTATCGATAAAAAATAATATTCAAACAAATCATTTCATATATATATATATATATATATATATATATATATATATATATATATATATATCGTGAAGAAACAGATAGATTAAGAGCCATTGTTCATGCATTTACTTTTATAAAGAGTGCTCAATACAGAGTAGAGCTTAATATTGTAATTTTGAAATTACAATGATTTATAAAAAGATTATATCACTACAAAAAATCTTAATTTTAATATTGTTCTTCTTTAAGTGACATTTTAAAAATTAATTGTGAAAATTATATATTTTAGAAAATATCAGATAAATTCATGTTTATTCAGAAAATTAAGGATGGCTGGTTAGAGAAAGTTAAGCAACGTGATTGTGTGTCAATATTATTCAAAAGTGAGAATTATGAAGTGGAAAATTTGGGTCTCATGGAGAACATAACTTAATATCAAAACATGACACTTTTTTTTTATTTTGTCTGAGTAAAATACATTCTAGGAACATACATTATTCAAATGAGTAGACAATTTATTTTTACTTTTACTTTTTTAAAATTTAAAAAAGATTTTTAGATTTTATAAAATTTAATTTTTAATTTTGTACTATTTCATCAGTTAAAGGGGATGGATAATTTAGGTTAAAATTGTAATTGAGTAATTAAGGTATATTGGAGTTATGAAAACCAATTAACTATTGTGTAAGTCATTTATTTTAATAAAACAATTTTAAATAATATTAGAGGATGAGTTATAAATTTAGGTTAAAATTAGAATTAAGTAATTAAGGTATATTGGAGTTATGAAAACCAATTAACTATTGTGTAAGTCATTTATTTTAATAAAACAATTTTAAATAATATTAGAGGATGAGTTATAAATTTAGGTTAAAATTAGAATTAAGTAATTAAGGTATATTGGAGTTATGAAAACCAATTAACTATTGTGTAAGTCATTTATTTTAATAAAACAATTTTAAATAATATTAGAGGATGAGTTATAAATTTAGGTTAAAATTAGAATTAAGTAATTAAGGTATATTGGAGTTATGAAAACCAATTAACTATTGTGTAGATCATTTATTTTAATAAAACAATTTTAAATAATATTAGAGGATGAGTTATAAATGAACACTTTAATTATAATTATATTTAGATAGCAACTATTCATCAAAGTAAGTTTGATTAAAAAGAACCGCCCTAATCTGTATTAATTTTTTTTTACATTATTTTCCCAATTTTCGAGGAAGGAGTTTCACTTTGGTATCAAGATTGTGGATAAGCAACAGGTTTATGAACCTAGGACACGAAATTTAACGAATCAAACAAAATTGAATCGTAATCTATAGAATTTTATTCGATAAATTAACTTTTCATGTATTTTCATATAAGTTTATTATTTTTATTTATTCGTTTATATATCTCTTCTTCTTTTTTTCATTCGTATTTTTCTGCTAGAATGCTCGCGGAAATGAAAGTTTTCTGTGACCCAAATTACTATGGAAAAGGTTGTAACATTTTTTGTCACGCAGGAATTGATGACAACTTTTCTTGTGATCTTGACACTGGCGCCAAAGTGTGTCACGATGGTAAGTAAAAACACACACACACACACACACACACACACACACACACATATATATATATATATATATATATATATATATATATATATAGTATAATATAATATAATATGATTATATAGTGATGTCAATTTTACATTACCTAATTTGTCGGTGAGCATGTTATTCACATTAGAAAATGGATAAAACCTAAAGTAAATAACATGCTCACTAATTTATTAAGAGCTACGAATTAGGTAAAAACAAAAATGAAAATAAAAATAAAGCCAAATATAGAATAAGTTAGTTTTCCTTTTTTTAATAATCCCCCCCTTTGTGTCAGGATAATAAACTTTACAGCAAATTCATAGATGGAGCGAAAAAACAGCAGTTCGGGGTTTCTTTTTGGAAAAAATCTTTTCTTTAACAAATAGACTAAAGGGAAGGAGGGTGGTACTACTAAAAAGGAATATCACATCAAATGTAATAAAACTGAAGGAAAGAGATAAGATCAGATAAATGCGAAGGAAAACAGACAAGAGAGGAATAGGGTCAAGGAAAAAAAAGAGGAGGAAAAAGTTGGTTAGAACAGAAATTACTTGGGGTCAAACCCCAAAGTGAATCTCCATTCTGATTAGCCACACAAACACACACAAAAAACACCCACAGATATCCACAGTAAACCGAAAGTATTTGTCATTTAAATGTAAATCGTCTGCACAACCACACCAACATTACCTGATGATGAGAATTAATCTCGAAACATAAAAATTTCCATGTAGCAATGTAAAATTGACATAACCATATAATTATATTATATTATATTATATTATATTATATTAAGCTCTATAATACTCATTATACCCTGTTTATAATAAAATACATGCCAGAGCACTCAAAATAAAAAAAAACCTTGAGTCCTCTTCACTTGAAATTATATATATATATATATATTGTTTGATTCTTTGAAGAACAAAGATACTTTCTCGTGTAACGGCTGATGAGACATCTCACAAAAACCTGACAAAATTTCGCAGTTATTGTCTAGTTGTCCAGAAGAATATTTTCTTGATGATAAGACGTTATATATATATATATATATATATATATATATTTAAAAATCTTACGGAAAGTTAAGAAATTATATTAACAGACGTATTTATTTGTTTGAACATTATTTTTATTGGATACTTTTATTTAAATCGATATTCTGTTTTTCTATAATTAAACAGTACATTTATATTTATACACCGGTATGAATCTTCGAGAAATATTTTTTAGGAAAATATATATCTTCAGGCAGGATTCAAATATGAGTATCTATTAAAGATAGTGTTAAAACAAATAAATTTGAATAAATATGTCTCTTAATACCATTTCGTTACTTTCCGCAAGATTTCGTAATATTGTTTTTGTTTACGTTAGCATACGAACCGGAGCAGATATGAAATGTTATGAGAAATCAGGAAACTATGAAACTTATATCTTAAACTATGAAATTTTCTGTGGTCGAGTGGTAAGCTACCTCATATCTATTAGCGATTTCTACCGGATATATCGAAGCTACAGGTCCAACTACCGACCGGAAGATAAATATATTCATAACAATATTTCTCGAATTTTCAGGCTGGTGTATATACGTAAATGTGCTTTTTAATTATGAAGAAAACAGACAATCCACTAAAAACATTAACTGAGTTTGAGTTTGAGTTTTGGTTAACGGCATGTCAACATAAGTGGATTATTTAATGCCAAAAAGGTGGAGTTTTAAGTTTTTTTTAATATACTGTTATATTGAGAAGTTTGATTTAGTCAGATTTTAATGAAATTTTTTGTTTTTATTCCTTTTTTTTTTTTTTTTTAGAAAACGTAAAAAAAATGAATTCCAGTTTTGTATCCAAAATTCTTTTGTTCAGAATAATTTTTTCCTTCAAAAATGTGTTATGGCAATTTTTTTTTCTACAAAAATATATTGTTGGTAATACTTTTCCTTCAAAAATGTATATTTTTCTATAAAAGTATGTGTATATTTCTATAAAAGTCTATTTTTATATATTCATGAGAATTAGCAAATATTCAAAATTTATAAAGATCTACAAAAGACAGGAAATTGTGAAGAGCCATGAGCGCCTACATCCTGAAGAGACACAGCACATAGAAGAAAAAAGAATGAGCTGAACAAGGTTTAGGAAAGATAAAAAAAGACAAAATTTATTAAGAGCTACGAAGTACAGGAAATTGTGGAGAGCCATGATCGCCTACATCCTGAAGAGACACAGCACATAGAAGAAAAAGAATGAGCTTGAGTAAATAGATGGCAGGACAAGATTTAGGAGAGATAACAAAAAAGACAAAATTTATTAAGAGCTACAAAGGACAGGAAATTGTGGAGAGCCATGATCGCCTACTTCCTGAAGGGACACAGCACATAGAAGATAAAGAATGAGCTTCAGTAAATAGATGGCAGGACAAGATTAAGGAGAGATAACAAAAAGACAAAATTTATTAAGAGCTACAAAGGACAGGAAATTGTGGAGAGCCATGATCGCCTACATCCTGAAGAGACACAGCACATAGAAGAAAAAGAATGAGCTTGAGTAAATAGATGGCAGGACAAGATTTAGGAGAGATAGCAAAAAGACAAAATTTATTAAGAGCTACAAAGGACAGGAAATTGTGGAGAGCCATGATCGCCTACATCCTGAAGGGACACAGCACATAGAAGATAAAAAATGAGCTTGAGTAAATAGATGGCAGGACAAGATTTAGGAGAGATAACAAAAAGACAAAATTTATTAAGAGCTACAAAGGACAGGAAATTGTGGAGAGCCATGATCGCCTACATCCTGAAGAGACACAGCACATAGAAGAAAAAGAATGAGCTTGAGTAAATAGATGGCAGGACAAGATTTAGGAGAGATAACAAAAAGACAAAATTTATTAAGAGCTACAAAGGACAGGAAATTGTGGAGAGCCATGATCGCCTACTTCCTGAAGGGACACAGCACATAGAAGATACAGAATGAGCTTCAGTAAATAGATGGCAGGACAAGATTAAGGAGAGATAACAAAAAGACAAAATTTATTAAGAGCTACAAAGGACAGGAAATTGTGGAGAGCCATGATCGCCTACATCCTGAAGAGACACAGCACATAGAAGAAAAAGAATGAGCTTGAGTAAATAGATGGCAGGACAAGATTTAGGAGAGATAACAAAAAGACAAAATTTATTAAGAGCTACAAAGGACAGGAAATTGTGGAGAGCCATGATCGCCTACATCCTGAAGAGACACAGCACATAGAAGAAAAAGAATGAGCTTGAGTAAATAGATGGCAGGACAAGATTTAGGAGAGATAACAAAAAGACAAAATTTATTAAGAGCTACAAAGGACAGGAAATTGTGGAGAGCCATGATCGCCTACATCCTGAAGGGACACAGCACATAGAAGATAAAGAATGAGCTTGAGTAAATAGATGGCAGGACAAGATTTAGGAGAGATAACAAAAAGACAAAATTTATTAAGAGCTACAAAGGACAGGAAATTGTGGAGAGCCATGATCGCCTACATCCTGAAGAGACACAGCACATAGAAGAAAAAGAATGAGCTTGAGTAAATAGATGGCAGGACAAGATTTAGGAGAGATAACAAAAAGACAAAATTTATTAAGAGCTACAAAGGACAGGAAATTGTGGAGAGCCATGATCGCCTACATCCTGAAGGGACACAGCACATAGAAGATAAAGAATGAGCTTGAGTAAATAGATGGCAGGACAAGATTTAGGAGAGATAACAAAAAGACAAAATTTATTAAGAGCTACAAAGGACAGGAAATTGTGGAGAGCCATGATCGCCTACATCCTGAAGAGACACAGCACATAGAAGAAAAAGAATGAGCTTGAGTAAATAGATGGCAGGACAAGATTTAGGAGAGATAACAAAAAGACAAAATTTATTAAGAGCTACAAAGGACAGGAAATTGTGGGGAGGCACGGTTGATTCGAGAATTGTTTTCTTTCAAAAGCTGAAGAACACTCCCCTGTTTTGATAAACGTGTATCTATACAGACAGATTTTAAAAGCAACGACACACGATAGAAGCGGAAGTAGTTCCATAATGCCATTCTTCATTTATGTTGTAAGCAATTTGAGAAGCATTGTGACAGTTTTTTATTTGTGCAGTAAAATCATGCGCAGTTGTCCGAGTTTATCTTCAGTTTCAATGTTCTGTAATATGTTGATCCAGTTACGACTTGCCATTTTTCAAACTCGTTAACATGAAATCAGCTAATTTTCTCCTGACTGCTTAAGAATTTATCAAACAACATTGGGTGCATATCATTTTTTGTCAGTCAGTCAGTTAAGTGCCATACGAGATACACGCTTTGGGCGATCATGTCTCGAAAGAGACATGACTGACTGAGCAGAAGTTTAACCCGCAGCAGGTTGCCATTGCTTTCTGCGGTAGACAGTTTGCTAGTCAAGGCTATAGAACCCACTCTGTCCTGTTATTTGACTCATAGCTAGAGGGGTAAGAGGTGTATTGTATTATTAAGTAGTGGGGGATCAGTTTATTACTTCATAGCAATAGAAAACCGACCCCCCACTTTATACCTAGTATAAGCCATGATCATGTTTTCAACTATTATATACAGTCAGTCAGTTAAGTGCCATACATAATACACGCTTTATGCGATCATGTCTCGAAAGAGACATGACTGAATGAGCAGAAGTTTATACCGCAGCAGGTTGCCATTGCTTCTGCGGTAGACTGGTTGCCAACCAAGGCTATAGAACCCAATCTGTCCTATTTTTTAACCCATAACTGGAGGGAAGAGATGGATTAATACTTTTCCCAAGGGTATTTGTACGAAAGTGAATGCCATGAATTCAACTGGAATTCGAACTCGGTTCCCCGATTTGTTGTTCCGAGTCGATATCAACAGCACCACAACGCACATCCTGCTTTTGCACTGAACGCATAAAAATAATTCTTACATCATAATTCCTCCATTTTTTCTTCATACAGAGAGCACAATGATTTTAATAATAGAATTCGTTTTTATGCATTGTTTTTCATAGAGGTGTTAGGTTTAAGTGTAGAAAACTTCGGGCTATGCCTGAAATATCTTCATTCTCCCTCTATGTACCCTGTTTCATCAGGGCGTTGAGGATCATGGCTCTCCACAACGTCATATCTTTTATACAATTCATTATTTCATGAGGTGTTGATTAGGTGCAGAAAACATCGAGCTATGCCTGAAATACCTTCATTCTCCCTCTATGTACCCCGTCTCTTCAGGGCGTTGAGGATCATGGCTCTCCACAACGTCATATCTTTTATACAATTCATTATTTCATGAAGTGTTGATTAGGTGCAGAAAAACTCGATCTAAGCCTGAAATATCTTCATTCTCCCGCTATGTACCCTGTTTCATCAGGGCGTTGAGGATCATGGCTCTCCACAACGTCATATCTTTTATGCAATTCATTATTTCATGAGGTGTTGATTAGGTGCAGAAAACTTCGAGCTATGCCTGAAATACCTTCATTCTCCTTCTATGTACCCTGTTTCATCAGTGCGTTGAGGATCATGGCTCTCCACAACCTCATATCTTTTATACAATTCATTATTTCATGAGATGTTGATTAGGTGCAGAAAACCTCAAACTATGCCTGAAATACATTCATTCTCCCTCTATGTACCCTGTTTCATCAGTGCGTTGAGGATCATGGCTCTCCACAACGTCATATCTTTTATACAGTTCATTATTTCATGAGGTGTTGATTAGGTGCAGAAAAGTTCGGTCCATGCTTGAAATACCTTCATTCTCCCTATATGTACCCTGTTTCCTCAGAACATTGAGGATCATGGCTCTCCACAACCTCATACCTTTTATACGGTTCATTTTTGTGCATGAGTTTTTGATTAGGCGCAGAAAACTTCTTTATATTTATGTCGCTCTTGATAAGGTTTGTCATTTCGTTCTTCCTCCCAACCACAGCTCTGCATCCATTTTCACACATTTAATAGTGCTAGATACTTTCGCCTGTCGTCCGGTTCACACTCCTTCTCGGTTCTTTTGAAAAGGAGTAGAGGTTTATTCCTTGCTACCTGTTTAGGACTGGGTTTTGGGTTCCTACTAAAGTTTACTTCCGCTTTTGTATCGTCTCCGACCGGATTCGAAAATATTATTCACTAATTTAAATCTTGACATCTTCAAGTCTACTGCTAACCGTTATCTTTCCTGCATAGACCCCTTCATTTCTTGCTCTTTCTTAATAAAATACCACACAGTAACCTTGAGTGGCTCTTAAGCCTTGTATTGGAGGAACATTAGTAAGAAATAAATAAAATAACATTTTATTAACAAATGTTATTTATTCATTTATGTACTCTTAAAATAGTTGGTTGAATTGGTTGCTTTGTTTTTCTGGCAAATCAACCTCGGCGGGTCATTTATTAACAACTAAGTTTAATTGTTGGTAATACCTTTTTCTTTCAATAATTTATTGTTGTTTTAATATAAGTTTTGTGTCTAGTAATACTTTTTTCTTTTCAAATATCAAGATTCATTCGGATTTGTTTTTAAGGGAAGGGTGCCCAAGTCCTACCCTTGTTATTTAACCCATAACTGGAGGGAACTGACGGATTAATACCTTTCCCAAGGGTACCAGTGCTTAACTGGAATTCGAACTCGTCTCACCGATTTCTCTTTCCGTGCCGATATCTACTGTACCACAACGCACATCCGTCACTGAACGCTTACAGCACCTGTTATTCCCAAGCAGTCACCCATCTAAGTACTGACCTGGCTCAACGTTGCTTAACTTCGGTGATCGTGCGAGAACCGTTGTATTCAACGTGATATGGGCAAATAGTTAACCTTCAAACTGGGGTAATAAAAACTATGAAAGTATAACAATACGGTTTTATAGAAATATATACATAAAAATAGCCTTTTATAGAAAAATATACATTTTTGAAGAAAAAATTATTGCCATAACACATTTTTGAAGGAAAAAAATTATTCTCAACAAAATATTATTGAATACAAAACTGGAAGACATTTTCAGTTTTCTAAACTAAAAAAGAATAAAAACAAAAAAATCATTAAAACCTGACTAAATCAACCTTCACACTATAAGCGAACATTAAAAAAAATACCTTAAAACATCATCTTTTTGGCATTAAATAACCCACAGAAATTCACATGCCATTAAACAAAACTCAAATCAATGTTTATTGACTCAAGACATACACAGAATCAATATTTAGCTATCTTAGAACCATGTCAATACATATTGACTCAAATATAAACGACTGATATTTACCTATATCAGTCAGTTAGGTGCCATATACTCTTTGGGCGGTCATGTCACGAAAGAGACATGACTGACTGGGCAGAAGATTATAGGTTGCCATTGCTTTCTGAGGTAGACTGATTGCCAGCCAAGGCTTTGGAACCCAATCGGTCCTATTTTTTAACCCATAACTGGAGGTAAGAGACGGATTAATAGCTTCCCCAAGGGTATTTGTGTGTAAATGAATGGAAGGAATTCAACTGGAATTCGAACTCGGCTCCCCGATTTTTCGTTCCGAGTCGATATCCACTGCACCACGACGCAAACCAATTAAACACTTAGAGATTAAAAAAAATATATATATATATATAATCAGAGTACAATGGAACAACATTTTCAGAGTACAATTAAACAACATTTTTCTTTGACAAACATAAACATGTAAGTAATATCAGACTGATTTTGGTCAACAATACGGTGATCCTTACTCATACACACAGTAAGAGGAACCTTCAGATATTGGAGGCCATGTACATCAAATCTAACCAATGAACACTCAATAAAATCACCTTTAAATCCGGACATGACACGTTACATTGCATTTGAATACATGGTTATCACGCGGTGTGACGTCATAGAACCGCATTTCAAATTTGAGAACTGCGTTTGTTATTTTTGGTAACTATCGCCGTTGCCTAGCGGAGTCTTATGTCAACACAAAATAAAATCGTCGGTGGTAGTGGATGTTATTGTATTACCGTCTAAATAACATTTCTGAAGATGACTCATGTGAGCCGAAAGCTTGGAAACAAATTAATTTAAAAATATCCAAATGTTGGAGTGTTTATTTTCAACTGAAATTAAAGCCAAAATACGACGTTTAGAACGGCTCATGATTAAACATTCATTGTCTCTTATATTTAATAGTATATGTTTAGAAAATTATTTGCTGTCTCGATACACTAAATATATATATATATATATATATATATATATATATATATATATATATATATATATATATGAACTGAATTGTTTGAACATTATTTTTTATCGATACTTGTATTTAAGTAGATATTCTGTTTTTTAATTAAATAGTATTATATATTTATATCTACCGGCCTGATTATTTATGATAAATTGTTATTACGAAAATGTGTGCCATTCGGCAGGTTTCGAATTTATTTATTATTTATCATATTTATTATCGTAAATAATCAGGCCGGTAGATATAAATATATAATACTGTTTAATTAAAAAACAGAATATCTACTTAAATACGAGTATCGATAAAAAATAATGTTCAAACAATTCATTTCAAATCATCGGTTGTTTATTACCAAGTTTCGTTAAAATTCGCTGTATATATATATATATATATATATCACCGAATCAAGTATATAATTATGGACACAAAGAGCCTATAAACTCATAGATCCAAGTGCAGTTATTCTTAAAATAAACAATTCAGCAAATGTCAACGCTTTACAATGCCAGCGATGAGATGATGATGTCGCCAGTATCCAGAGTGAAACATCAAAAATAAATTCGTAAATAACACATTTTTTTATTTCATTTTTAGGTTGGGTAGGCCCAAATTGCAATGTTAGTGCAGATGATTGCTTGCTCGTGTTCTGTGAAAACAACGGTACCTGCGTCGACCAACACCTCGACTATACATGTCAGTGTGAGAGGGGCTATTCAGGTCAGTAGACCAATTTTTTTATCCATTTCTCAGTCAAGAATCATATCTTCTTCTTCTTCTATGTGTCCTGTCCCTTCAGGACGTAGGCGATCATGGTTCTCCACGTCTCCCTCTCCCTTGTGGCTCTTAGTATGTTTGCTCCTGTTGCTCCTGGCAACCCCCGTTCCGTCATCCACCTGATCAGGCCCTGCAAATATGTTATCCGCTGCCTTCCTCTGTCTCTCTTTCCTTCTATCTGGCCAGTCAGTATCAGGTTCTCCAAGCTATCCTTCTTCATTGCGTGTCCTAGGAACTTTACTTGTCTCTTCCTGATGCTCAGTATTAATTTCCTTTTTGTTGCCATTCTTTTCAACACCTCATCGTTGCTTGTATGCTCAGTCCACGATATCCGCAGCATCCTTCTGTAGAACTACATTTCCGCTGCTTCCAGTTTTGTCCTCATTTTCGATGATATTGTCCAGCATTCATTGCCGTATTGAAGAAAGGACATCACATAGCAATCCAGCACTCTTTTCTTTGTTTCTAGTGAGATTTTCCTGTGTGTTAGTACTTTGCTCAGCTTCTGGAAAGCGTCCTTTGCCATGCCAATTCGCCTTCGGATCTCTGTGTCGCACTTTCCATCTCCTGTTAGAACACTTCCTACGTATTTAAATTTTTGTACTTGCTTGATTCTGGTATCTTCCACTTGTATTTAGCATTTTGGGTTGCACCTTTTGCTGATGACCATGCACTCAGTTTTCTTAAAGTTTATTTGTAGTCCTTTTTTGTCACTCTCCACCGCTATCTTCTGTAGGAGGTCTTGTAGTTTCCTTTCCGTGTCCGCTATCAGCACTGTATCATCTGCATACCTTATGTTGTTCAAGTTGTGGCCTCCAATAACAAATCCTGGTTTGTCATCTAGGGTCCTTAAAATATTCTCGCTGTACAGGTTGAACAAATCCGGTGAAAGGACACATCCTTGTCTTACGCTTCTTCTATCTTTGTAAATCTACTGAGATCGTTACCTGTCCGTATGCAGGCCGTTTGTTGCCAGTAAAGATTCTTATACATCATTCATTAATGTCTTCAGTTTTATTTTTCATGCACTCTAGTATCGTTTCTTTAAAGTTAATTATTATACAGTGAGTACTTTCATTGATTTGCTGAAAACTTAACATCAGTCAGTCAGTTAAGTGCCATGCGTGATACACGCTTGGGCGATCATTTCTCGAAATAGACATGACTGACTACGCAGAGCAATTTTCTGCAGGAGGTTGTCCCTTGTTCCCTGTTTAGGATGTGGTCTCCGACTTTCTCTTTTTCAATCTTTTTACTCTTTCTTTTTTTTTTCCAGTTCGAGTAGATAGACTAAGCTATCGCCCGGTTCACACTCCACCCACGTCTATTGAACAGGTGACGGGAGAAAAGTTGAATTACTATCTTTGCCAGGGGTATTTGCGCATAGGTGAATGCAACGAATTAAACTGGAATTCGAACTCGGCCCTATGGGAATGTTATGGCTATTACTGCTGGGTTGGTTCTCTCACCTAAACATCCAAAACTTGTTGAATGGCTTTCGCCGCTGAAATAAATAGGCAAAGAGAAAAAGAAAGATACAGAGACTCTAGAGGGACAGTTTGGACACTGATTTTATTTTTGGTTCCAACGACCTCTTGTTGGGGAAAAATCATTCCCGAACAGTTTGGCACGTCTTTACCATCCAAAGTCCAACAGAGAAAGAGATCGAGATTATTTTTGGCATCAGGGAGCCTCTCTTTTTTTGCGCATGTGTCAGTTGTATTTCCTGTCAGAGGACTCCTGGGAGATTTTTATGTTTATTTTATTTCGTACTTTTATTTTATTTCGTAGTTTTTATTTTATTTTATATTTTTATTTTATTTAGTGTTTTTTATTTTATTTAGTATTTTTATTGAATCCCTACAGCTCTCCGATTTCTCTTTTCAAGCCGATCAAAGTTTTATCGTCAAAATTATTAAGAGGAAATCCCAAACGATTGTGTTATTATTAAATTATGTTTTTTTCATTCTTTTTAAAGCGGTAGAAATTTCGGTTAAAAATTTTGCTTTTTTTGCGTCATCGGAAGACCAAAGTTTAGTATTAGAAAATTTTAGCATTTTTTTTTTTCGGTAAAAAAACGTTAATTTGGATATTCTTGCAAAACTCAAATAATTATCGACTTTTAATAATTTTAAATCGTTTTTAAAAAATCTTACGAGTTTTTTGTTTTTGTTTTGTTTTCTTTTCTTTGAAATCTTATTTCATTTTTTAAAATTTCGAGAAATTAAATTTGTGCCATTTAGTTAAAAGCGGAACTCTGTAAAAAACCTAAATCATCAATTTTTTCTTTTGTAAAACAAGAACACCACTTACTGAAAATCTGTTCTGAATCGTAACATAAGAGAATATTTAATTTAAAAAGCTTTAAAAAATGAAATATATTATAGACACAAATGTCTTAAGAAAAATATTTTCGATGAAGAATGAATTTTTACGAGAATTGTTTAATTTTTTATTTAATTAGAATAACTTATAAACTTTTAAATCTTTTTAATTATTTTGCATTACTTAGCGTCGTTAATTGATATTTAATTAAGTAAAAAAAGTATATTAACTATTGAATGGAAAAACTTAGTACAATTCATCAAACACTAATATTCATAAAAGAATTTTGAATTTCTTGTGTTTGTATAAATACACAAAAAAAAAATTATTTTTGTAAATACGGATGTCCATACACGATATTATCAGAAAATAAGAGCAATAACAATAGTTAATTTAAAACCAAAGTACCTGAAATTCGATAAAACATTAGATTACGAATAATATTTTTCTACATTTTTAAAAATTACTGGGTAATTAAAAATTATCGAAGGCGCTCAACACCTAAAATAAACAGCTACCGCCGGTTTTAAATAAAGCATTCTGCGATATTTCAAACTTGCAATAAGTATTATTTATTTGAAATCAGTTAAACTTTAAATCAGTTAATATTCTTCAAATACAGTTTCAGAAAAGTATGTTTTATTTTTGAAAGATCTAAACTTATTTATAAATGGAACTTTTTCAGTGTGTGTGTGTGTCTGTGTGTGTCTGTGTGTGTGTGTGTGTGTGCGTGTGTGTGTGTGCGTGCGTGCGTGTCCGTTACCTATAGACTCCGAAAAGGCTGAACCGATTTTCTTGAAATTTTACGCAGTTGTACTATAAGCGTCTGCGAGTGTTCTTAGCTAGGTTTTGTGTCGAGGTACCCCCGATAAATATTGAAAATTAAAAAATCGGGTTATAGAAGGAGTGGTCCGATTTTAATAAAATTTGATACACTCATAGACAAAGACATAAGAAACGATATTCAGAAGAAAATCGGTTCAGCCGTTTCGGAGTCTATAGGTAACGGACACACACACACACACACACGCACACACAAACTTCCATTTATAAATAAGTCTAAATATTTTAGAGTTGTGATAGTTTTTTATGCCAAGAGTGTTGCTTTTTCAGTAGATTTACTGAGAAAAGGTACTTTAGCAAGCAGTTTTTTTTATCGCAAAGTGCTTGATATCGAGGTGGAGCTAGAGTGTTGATAGTTTTAATGCAAATAAGTTATCACTTTAACTGAGCAGGTTCATGCCGACTTCAAAGTTTTGTGAGTACACCGTTATGATGTCTTCACTTATCGGGACTTTTTTCTGTTGTTGTATCCCCGTTTTCTTTCCTGTTTATAAAAAGACTGGTGTAATTTGGTATTTCTGCAAGCGGTCTCGTCTGCGAAAATACCAAATTACACCAGGCTTTTAAAAAAAGAGGGGTGCGAGACTGAACAGCAGAAAAACTCGGCCCCGATGAATGAAGAATTCTGATGAGAGTGGAGTGGACGGAGAGAGGAGCATGAGAGAGAGAGAGAGGATGCAAGTCAGTGAGATAGGAAATGACTATTGACTTTACATTCTTGGAGATTGTAGCTGTCGAGGAAGCAAATAAATGAAAGGGAATTCCACAGGCGGGAAGTGCAAGAAAAGAAGCTGCTGGAGTAGAATTCATACATACTTTTCTGAAACTGTGTCCTCATAAAACGTTGAAGTGGGCACAAACCTGATCAGGTAAGAAATGGCTCGTGAATTTTAATGCTTCCAAAACGAAGCTGCTATCTATTAACCACCACAGACATCCTATCACCCATGAGCATAGATCAGGCCAGTCTCACTGAAAGTAAAACACTGTGCCCCCTCGAGTTAACTTCACAACAGACCTTAAGTGCAATGTCTATATAGAATCAATAGCTAAATCCGCTCCTAAGATGGTCGGTTCTATGTGCAAGGCAAGGAAGTTTTTACCGTCTGAAACAATCCTGCACATATACAAATCTACCATCCACCCGTGCATTGAATACTGCTGCCATAACTGGTCGTGTGCTCCTGCTATCCACCTAGGAGTCCTTGACAAAATCCAAGGGAGAATCTGTAATGTGATCGATCCCGACTTAGCAGATCGCATACAGTCACTTTCTCACCGGCGCAGTGTGGCTTCTCTGTGTCTCTTCTACAAATACTTTCACGGTTTCTGCTCAGATGAATTTAGCTCACTGGTACCTCCTATATATGAATTTACTCGAGCCACAAGATTAGCAACTAGATCCCACCCTTTTACTGTGAAACTAATAAAATGCAAACGCAA
The DNA here is from genome assembly GCA_037127315.1 of Ascarosepion bandense. Classification (NCBI taxonomy): domain Eukaryota; kingdom Metazoa; phylum Mollusca; class Cephalopoda; order Sepiida; family Sepiidae; genus Ascarosepion; species Ascarosepion bandense. Next base: position 823,981 of record JBBBDQ010000642.1, read on the forward strand.
ATTCTACTCCAGCAGCTTCTTTTCTTGCACTTCCCGCCTGTGGAATTCCCTTTCATTTATTTGCTTCCTCGACAGCTACAATCTCCAAGAATTTAAATGTAAAGTCAATAGTCATTTCCTATCTCACTAACTTGCATCCTCTCTCTCTCTCTCTCATGCTCCTTTCTCCGTCCACTCCACTCTCATCAGAATTCTCATCCTTCTCTTACCCACTTGCTGACTCCCCTTGTAATCTGTCACTCTTTCTCTTAACTTTCCTCCTATGTAACCCCCCTGCACAAGAGTGGCAGTAAAAAAAAAAGTGTGTTGTTATAATCATTATGTTTTTTTGTTATTTTTATTGTTGTCTTTATTGTTGTTATCACCGTTGTTTTTGTTGTTGTTGTTGTTGTTGTTGTTATTGTTGTGTTTGTTATTATAGGTCGGCATTGCGAAATGGAAATCGATGAATGTTTGTCAATGCCCTGCGCTAACAACGGAACGTGTACAGACGGACTAGCCCGCTACTATTGCCAATGTCCAAATGGTTGGACGGGACCGACGTGCCAGCGAAGTGTCAACGATTGCTCAGACGTCCCCTGCCATCACAATGCGACCTGCATCGATCTCCATCTTGGCTACGTTTGCAAATGTGCCGACGGATGGACCGGAGATGATTGCATGGTAAGAGCTTGTCATTTCTATCCTGCTCCGTAAAACTGACTCCCACCCACCCACACAAACACAAACACCAAACAAGGGATTCAGGATAACGTACTAGACAATTACTTTGTTAAAATTTTCAACTGGGTATGTGGACGTGCGTTGTGGTGTAGTGGTTATCGGAGAGCCGAGTTTGAATTCCAGTTAAGTTCGTTGCATTCAGTTACGTGCAAATACCACAAAGAAAAGTATTAATCTGTCGCTTCTCTCCCCAGTTATAGGTTAACTAGCAGAACAGATTGGGTTCTGTAGCCTTGGTTGGCAATCAGGCTACCACAGAAAGTAATGGCAACCTACTGTGGGAAAATCTTCTGCCCAATCAGTCATGTATTTTTCGAGATATGATCACCCAAGCGTGTATCACTTATGGTACTTAACTGATACTACACTAATGCCCTTCTGTCAGATACAAATATAAATGAACAATATTTACCCATCTCCGAACAAAATAAATGCTCAAAATCTTTTCCAATCTTCTCACTTTTTTTTTTCAATTGGAGTAGATAGACTAAACTATCGCCCGGTTCACACTCCACCCACCTCTATTGAACAGGTGAAGAGGCTCATCCCTTGTTTCCTGTTTAGGATGCGGTTTCCGGCTTTCTCTTTTCTAATCTTCTCACTTTTTTTTTTCAATTGGAGTAGATAGACTAAACTATCGCCGGTTCACACTCCACCCACGTCTATTGAACAGGTGAAGAGGCTCATCCCTTGTTGTTTCCTGTTTAGGATGCGGTTTCCGGTTTTACTCTTTTCTAATCTTTGCACTCCTATGTAGCCCCCTGCACATCAGTGGCGTTACCGCCTTGCTCGGGGTGATATGATTAAAAATAAATAAATAAATAAATGACTGTCTATTTATTTACCTCAAATCTATTAAGTGTTTCTCGACACAAATGCAAACGACTGATATTTACTTATCTTCAAAGCAAATAATTGCTTTTATACACAAATATGTACCTAATATTGAACAGTAAACAATATCAATCAATGTTTATAGACTCAAATATAAACGATCAATATTTACTTATTTCTAATCCAAGTCGAGTTTTATAAATAAAAATAAACTTTTCCTTTGCACCCAATTGTGTGTAGGGCAGCGTTTTTGCTGTTTCCGTAACGAACTGTTTTTTGTGGGGCAGGGTTGTTAGTCCTGCGCTCAACTCCCAAACCTGGAGGAAGGTGATTGTCTAAGCGTAGCTTAGACGTGACACATGGCTAAAAGTAGGGGTTACCCAATGAGGATCGAACTCACTACACAGTTATAATGATTCTAGCGAGACGAGCTTGTTAACCATTACACCACGGTGCCCTCGAGTTTTATAGGAGATCCCTAAACCAAGTCAATGCTTACAGATTCAAATATAAACAATCAATGGGTACCTATCCCTGAAACGGTAAACAATACTAGTAACAACTAAAATCACGTTTTAACCAGAAACATTTGCAAAGGTGTCATTTTCTTCTTTTTTTTTTATCTTTTATCGCAAGAATTGATTTTTTTTTTTTAATCATTTCACCCCGAGCAAGGCGGAAATGCCACTGATGTGCAGGGGGTTACATAAATGTAAAAAGATTAATTAGAAAAGAGTGAGGAGTACAAACTAGTTAGAAAGGAACAATAGAAAGCTGAGAAAGCAGGTGCGATGACAGATACATAGGTGAAGGGAAGGTTATACAGAGGTGGGGAGAGAGCTAGAGGCCAGTGGTTAGTAGATGACTTTGCATTTAAATTTCTGGAGGTTGTAGCCGTCAGGAAAGCAAGAATACGGGAGCGAGTTCCACAGGCGGGAAGTGCGAGAGAGGAAGCTGCAGGAGTAGAATTGTTGTCTGCATTTGGCTAACCTGACTGTGAATGGGTGGGACCCAGTTGCCAGTCTGGTTGCACGAGTAAACACCTGTTGAGGAGGCATCAGTGACTTAAGCTCGTCCGAGCAGAAGCCATGTTAGAGAACCTTCCGATCAATCACTCGCCATGTTTGTATTTGCATTTAATCTGTTGCAAATACTCTTATTTTATAAGAATTTAAAAATTCAATCAGGATGACATAAGGGTCAGGCGCAAACGAACATTAAATCCGTCAGCCAATCTGTTTAAAAAGTCACAAATGTAAACTTTTCAGGATTCTGTTTTTAGCAGATGCAGCACGTCGTTTTTACATACGTGCATGCATTGAAACGCTTGCTGGCAGCAGAGATCCCTTTTCAGAGATCACAAATCACAAGAAGCCAGTTCATTTTCATACCTTGGCGTGTACGCGTTAAGATGCGCTATAGTATATAGTGGGGGGAACAAAAGGTGCAGTGCGACGCTCGTTTGCTCGCCGGTAGGCCAGCTGTTTTTCTTTCTTTCTTTGGTTGCCTCACGGAAATGGATTTCAGGTTTCTTTTTCTCTACCCGTTACACAGGGCAGCTGTGAAACAGACACCAACTAAGCCGCTTCCCCTTCCTCTTTGTCAGTCTGACTGTCAATCCGCAACTTCGACACACACAATCTACCAAAAAAATCCGCACGCACAGCAGCGCTGGCACCCGCTTTTTATCCCATTCTAAGACAGCCAAAATTTGCATGTGTGCAAATATCGTCTCGTTTTGAACAAGATAGGCGCGCATAAATTAGGTCTCCAATAGCGGCCATCTTTCTTTTCTGTTATTATCTCTTGCAGGCAAGACATGTTCGCGCTCGTTTTGAATTCCGGGGTAAGTCATGTCTTTCGTGACATGCGCAGCAGATGCACATGTCCGAGATAATATATCTTACTCATTTATATTATTTACATTGTTCGGACTATTGTCCTCATCTTTGTTGTCATATCCACGACGTTTCGACTATTGTACGTTCCGGTCTTCTTCAAGATCTGTCTATATTTCTGAGATGAGGTATTGTAATTAATTACACTATTTGCAGGCGATTTTCGACGTCTACATCGTTCTGATTCATTTTCATTCATCACCTTTTAAACAATCCGTTATTACACTTGAAAACATACATACCTTCCTTCACCCAATATGTTAAGCAAGCGGCTAATACATTCGGAGACATAAATGCACACATATGCATAATTATTTACTTTATATGATGACGATTGGCGTCACATTTAAATTTTTGAAGATTTTAGTTATCATCGAAGCAAAGTATCGTGAGTTCCACTGCTGAGAAGTGCGAAAAAATTATCTATGAAAACAGAACATACGGTTGCATCTGGTTAGTTTAACAGTAAAACGGTGAGACCTAGTTGCCAATCAAATAGCACGGATAAAGTCATGTAGTCGGGGCATCAAGGTAAAAAAGCTCATCACAGTAGTTGCTATGAAAATATTTGTAGAAAAGACAGAGAGGCGCCACGTTACGTCGGTGAGAAAGTGACTTAAGACGAGATGCTACGTTAGGACCGATTATATTGCAGATCTTTTTTATTTTCTCTAGAATCCCAAGATGTGCGACAGGAGAACCAGACCATATATTCAAAGAGCGGGTGAATAATAGATTAATCAATGTGCAAGATGGATTCTGATGGGAAAATTTTCTGGCACAACACAGTAAACCAATTTAATTTGACGTAAACGTAGCAATTGATCCGTTACAGTCTCTCAACTTCATGTCAGCAGAATTTCTTCTCCCCCAGCTGTGGGTTAAATAGGACATATAGGGTTCTATAGCCTTGGTTGAGTCTACTCCAGAAAGAAATGGTAACCTACTGCAAGAAAATCTGCCGAGCCTGGCAATTTTATTGAATGAATTTATTCTTTAGTATTTGAAGGTATCTTTGTGCTTAATCCATTTCTTCTTTCCCCAGCTATGGGTTAAATAGAACAGATTGGGTTCTATAGCCTTGGTTGAGTCTACTCCAGAAAGAAATGGCAACATACTGCAAGAAAATCTGCCGAGCCTGGCAATTTTATTGAATGAATTGATTCTTTAGTATTTGAAGATATCTTTGTGCAATCTTGGTAAATATATCTGTTAAAATGAGATGTCGGTGTAATTTTCATTTCTAACATCATTCATCCATTGCATCCTGTATAATGCAATATTCCTTTGTCCCTCATCAGGTGAGTCATAAATGATTTGATAACAGTTGTGTTTTAGGTTTTTTCATCACAAAATGTGGAGCCAATTTTTGACTTATTGTAGAACTCAAATTGATTCTAAATAGACTAAACTATCGCACGGTTCACACTCTACCCACGTCTGTTGAACAGGTGTAGAGGCTCATCCCTTGTTCCCTGTTTAGGATGTGGTTTCCGGCTTTCTCTTTTCCAATCTTTTCACTCTTACGTAGCCCCCTGCACATCAGTGGCATTACCACCTTGCTCGGGGTGATATGATTAAAAAAAAAAAAGGTGAAGCTAAGAGTGTTGCTCTCCTGAAAGTTAGCATCAACCATCTTCTTCTGTGTGCCATTCAGGACGTAGGCGATCATGGCCTTCCACGTTTCCCTATCCCTGGTGGCTTTTAGCACGCCTTCACTGTTACACCGTGCAACCCTCGTTCCATCATCCACCTGATTAGGTCCTTCAAATATGTTATCCATTATTTCGCCTGTCTCTTTTTCCCTCTATCTGGCCTGTTAGTATCAGGTTCTCCAAGCCTTCCTTCCTTATTGCATGTCCCAGGAACTTCAGCTGTCTCTTCCTGATGCTCAGTATTTATTTCCTTTTCGTTTCCATCATTTCTAGGACTTCATCATTGCTCACATGCTCGATCCATGATATTCGCAGCAACCTTCTGTAGAACCACATTTCAGTTGCTTCAAGTTTTTCATTCATCTTTGATGATATTGTCCAGCATTCACTGCATACTCATGCCAAAAAGAAACGGTTCTCTATAGGTTTACACAGAGTTAACGCATCACCATTCCCTTCGTATTCATTTCGTAAAATAGAATATTTACTCAGAGAGCTTCTTCCTCAGAACTATCATTCTAGAGGATGCTTTCCTGATCAATTTTAACCTATTCAAGTCGATAATCAAGAGTTATCTTTCCTACAAATCCTCATTATCCGCCCTTCTTATTTCCTCGTTCACACGCTATATGATTACGAATCTCGATAACACTTGGGTTCGTAAGGGTACCACATCTACTGCAAGCGTAGCAGCAACAGTATTTCCCGTGCAAGATCGCCTTGTAAGGTCCGTTCCTCTCCAAGTCTGCTGGCCAAGCCAGTCTGCTAGGCTATGCACCCGTAGCTGGAAGAAGAAGAGATGGATTCATCAGTCAGTCAGTTAAGTGCCATACGTGATACACGCTTTGGGCGATCATGTCTCTTTCGAGACATGACTGACTGGGTAGAAGATAATCCCACAGTAGGTTGC
>JBBBDQ010000642.1:835000-857500 GCA_037127315.1 Ascarosepion bandense
CTGTCAGTTTCACGTTTCAATGCGATCTTCAGAATAATTTCATCTGAAGAAGACCTGCATAGTGACTGTCATAGGTCATAGGTCTGCGTTTGGGGAGTTGTACGTCGTAGCGGTTTCTATTTGGTGCTGGTTTCTGTTTTATAGCCGCGGTAAGACGACGCTGGAACGTCCTTTCCAGGGCGTAGTTTTTTTGGGTTTTTTTTAATAAAAGCTCGAGAGTTTCCCATGCAGCACATTTCCACGCCAAAGAGGTTGTCTAAAGGAATGGCCAGGGCCGATAATGCTTGGTACCGGTATCGACATCAGAATTACCAGAACAGAGTTGGATGCAATCTCAGACTACATTTGAAAAATCCGTTTCCAAATATATCTTAATGGTATTTTCTCGAATTCGGTCCCAGGATAGGGCATAACCGGAAGGCTGCGGATGTTTGAAATCAGTGCTCGTACTTTTAGTTGATAAGTCTCATATACCTCATTAGTTTTTAAACATTTTGTTACTCGAGTCCTTTTTCAGATATTACCATCTTACGGCCATATTCATCTCAGTGTTCTCGACAGGCTCCAAAAGAGAATCAGTAACGTGATAGGTACCGACTTTGCGACTCGACTACAGCCACTTCTCCACCGACGGGATGTGGCCTCCCTTTGTCTGTTCTATAAATACTTCCATGGCTTATTCTCCAACGAACTTAAGTCACTGGTGCCTCTGCAACAGGTGTTTACTCGTCCAACCAGATTGGCAACTGGGTCCCACCCATTCGCAGTTAGATTAACCAAATGCAGACGACAATTCTACTCCTGCAGTTTTTCTCTCGCACTGCCCGCCTGTGGAACTCGCTTAATACTTCCATGGCTTCTGCTCCAACGAACTTAAGTCACTGGTGCCTCTGCAACAGGTGTTTACTCGTCCAACCAGATTGGCAACTGGGTCCCACCCATTCGCAGTTAGATTAACCAAATGCAGACGACAATTCTACTCCTGCAGTTTTTCTCTCGCACTTCCCGCCTGTGGAACTCGCTTCCATATTCTTGCTTTCCTGATGGCTACAACCTTCAGGAATTTAAATACAATGTCAATACTCATCTATTAACCACTTGACTCTAGTTCTTTCACCACCCCGTATATCCTTTCCTTTCTCTCCACCTTTGCAACTGTCATCACACCTGTATTCCCATTCTTCTCTTGCTCCTTTCTAACTGGTTCGTCTTCCTCTTCACTCTCTTCTACTTTTTACTCTTATGTATCCTCCTGCAAATCAGTGGCATTACCGCCTTGCTCGGGGTGATACGATTATAAAAAATATCACGATGAACCACCGGTTCTCCTCCAATCACCGAAGTCGAGCCTGGTCAGCACCTAGATGGGTGGCCGTTTGGGAATACCAGGTGCAGTAAGGTTGGATGGGTGTGTGGGGTAATGGATAAAAGATCGTAATTGTAAATCGAAGAGTTAAGTTTCAATTCCATTCGAGTCAACACGGTATTATAGCATCAGCAATAACCGGAAGTCAACTTTTCAGTACATCAAAACGGTGGTTCGCATGTCGTATCATAAAGGCTATACAAATTTGACATGAAGGTTTTGTCTCCATATATAGCTTACAATTGTATCCAAGTGTTTAGAATACGTCTAGGGTGTAAACATATAGACGGCAAAGATAAAATGCCATAGCCGGGGTCAAATAATTATCATTATAATTTTAGCTTCCTTTCTAATGTCTCTGAATACATAATCTTTCCTAAAGAGTTCACGTCGCAACCAAAGAGAAGTTATCACCACTAATCTATCCATTTTACCGAGCGCCCATAGCTCAGTGGTAGACTCTCCGACTGATGCCAATTCGGTCGGGTTTCAATCCTGGCTAGAATCGGATGTCTAACCGTACTGATCTGCTGTGATACAGCGAAACAGATCTGTCTGCGGATGACTATATAAAATGGGCACCTCTGTGTGGTGTAAGTGTTAGCAAGCTTGTCTCGTTAGAACCTATCACAAATAAGTAGTGAGTTCGATCCACATAGTTTCGGCCTTATGCTACATCTAAGCAGTGCTTAGAAAATTTACTGATCTACCCGTTTTAAGTTAATGGCATCAGATATTTCCAAGTGGTCAGTCAGTTAAGTGCCATACGTGAAACACACTTGGGCGATCATGTCTCGAAAGAGACATGACTGACTGGGCATAACAGTAGGTTTCCATTACTTTCTGTGGAAGACTGGTTGCCAGCCAAGGCTATAGAACCCAATCTGTCCTGTTATTTAACCCATAACCGGAAGGAAGAGACTGATTAATAACTTTCCCAATGGTATTTGCGCGTAAGTGAATGCAATGAATTCAACTGGAATTCAAACTCGGCTACCCGATTTCTTGTTCCGAGTCGATATCCAATGCACCACAACGTACATCCAAGTGGTCACTAATCTAAATTACTGACAAAGCTTGATGTTGCCTAACATTTTTGATTGGAAGAGAAGCAGTGTATTTCGTATGATATGGTCGTCAGTTATTCCCTTGCTTGTCACATAAATTGACGCATTCTGTAATGTTCATTTATATATGACACTTCTTATGGCAAGAAATAGGGACGTGGTATGTACGACAGCTGGCGTAGAATGGCGTGACCAACCCAAACATCGTCATAGTTGATGTGAATTAAATGAGAACTGGATGGAAAGGCATCTTTTTATATGTGTTACCAAATGAATCTTTGCCCGATGTGCTGGCCTTCGCTTTGAATAGATCGGACACCGTTATCGACAATAGAATAGTGAGTTGTTATGTACTGAACTTTGTTTGATACAAGGCCACAACTGTGGAGCACCCAGTAATAATAGAATTCAGTAGTTTCGCGAGAATTTTGTTGCCAAATGAATCTTTGTCCGAAGTACTGGCCTTCTCTTTGAATAGATTGGACACCGTTATCGACAATAGAAGAGTGAGTTGTTATGTACTGAACTTTGTTTGATACAAGGCCACAACTGTGGAGCACCCAGTAATAATAGAATTCAGTCGTTACGCGAAAATTTTGTTACCAAATGAATCTTTCTCCTAAATGCTGGCCTTCGTTCTGAATAGATCGGACTATGTTATCGACAATAGAATAGTGAGTTATGTACTGTACTTATATACTGAAACTAACTTTGTTTGATACAAGGCCATATCTGTGGAGCACCCAGTAGTAATGGAACTCAGTAGTTACGCGAACGCGGAATAATGCGCTTTGTAGAACACGATTAGCGACTAGAACAAGAGCTCGCGCCAGTGATTTACTGCTATGTACACCTAGCCGTGGAGCAAGACAGGTTGGTCGACCAGCAACCACCTATATTGTCCAGCTACGTGACGACACAGAATGCCACCTTAATGACCCCCCCTTGATGCAGGACCGTGATGGTTGACGTGATAGATGCATACGTGTCCGAGCTGACTAAATCGAATAACTAATCAGTTCAGTCATTTAAGAGCCATACGTGATACACCCTTGGGCGATCATGTCCCGAAAAAGATATGATTGGTTGGGCAGAAAATATGACTGGTTGATTATCCCACAGTAGGTTGCCATTCCTTTCTGCGGTAGACTGGTTGCCAGCCAAGACTATAGAACCCAATCTGTTTTATTATTTGACTCATAGCTAGAGGGAGAAGAGATAGATTATATTATTAAGTAGTAATTAGTGGGGGATCAGTTTATTACTTCATGATAATAAAAACCGATCACACACTTTATGACCAGTAGAAGTCTTAATCATGATTCCAACTATTATATTCACTCAGTCAGTTAAGTGCCATACGGGATACATACTTGGTCGATCATGTCCTGAAAGAGACATGACTGACTGGGCAGAAGTTTATTCTGCAGGAGGTTGCCATTACTTTCTGCGGTAGACTGGTTGCCAGTCAAGGCTATAGAACCCAATCTGTCCTGTTATTTGCCTTATAGCTAGAGGAGGAAGAGATGCATTATATTATTAAGTAGTAATAAGTGAGGGATCAGTTTATTACTTCCTAACAATATAAAACCGATCCCCCACTTTATGACCAGTAGATGCCTTAATCATGATTTCAACTATTATATTCAGTCAGTCAGTTAAGTGCCATACGTGATACACGCTTGGGCGATCATGTCTCGAAAGAGACATGACTGACTGGGCAGATTATCCCGCAGTAGGTTGCTATTGCTTTCTGCGATAGACTGGTTGCCAGCCAAGGCTATAGAACCCAATTTGTTCTGTTATTTAACACATACCAGGAAGGAAGAGTCGGTTTAATATCTTTCCCAAGGGTATTTGCGCGTAAGTGAATAATAGCTAATATTAAGTCATAAAAACAATCGGATTATTAATTCTTACTCCACGCGAAGGTACCCCCACCTAAAACAGCGAGTTTTGTGTTTATATGTGAGTGTGCCTTTTCGTACCTAATACAATTGCTGTCTGGTCCTGGGATAGATGGTAAACTTCATCCGGCAACAAGGCCTCTGATTGGGAGGTTGTGAGGAATATGGAACCACCTCATAATTACTGTTGTTCTCAAGTCCACCCGGACACGGAGTGGTAGCACGTGTTAGGGTCCCAGCTATGGGCAAATAGTTAAAAAAAACCAAAAACTGGGGTCAAAACACTATGAAAATATAAAAATAGACTTTTATAAAAATATATACATAGAAATAGACTTTTATAAAAATATATACATAGAAACAGACTTTTATAGAAAAATATACATTTTTAAAGAAAAAATTATTACCATAAGACATTTTTGAAGAACAAAATTATTCTAATAAATATTACCAACAATTTATTTTTAAAGGGAAAAAAGGGAAAATTATTGTCATAATTAATTTTTGAAGCAAAAAATTATTGCCAGCAATACATTTTTGAATACAAAACCAGAAGACATCTTCAGTTTTCTAAAATAAATAAAATTTTGGCGGACCTGAAAGAGACTACCACCACCTTTAAATTTGTTGTTTTTCATTTTCTTTTTTTTTCATTTTTTTCAGTGCAATCTTATCTTATTGTTTATACCCTAAACTTTCCGATTGACAAAAAAAAATAAAAAATAAAAAAAATAGGAAAAATTTCAATATTCAACAATTTTAGAAGCGGTGGCTCAGTTTTTCATAAAACGTTATTGTAAATCGATCCTTCATTTTGGAACCACTCGCCGGTACGGCATTACCACCACCTGTAAATTGATTGATTATCATTTTTTTTTACTTTTTCCAGTGCAATCTTATCCATTAAACCCTAAACTTTCCGACTGAAAAACAAATTTTAAAAGTTTTAACATTTAAACAATTTAGTGGGGGCTCAGTTTTTCATACAACCTTATAGTAAATCGATCCTGTGCAATTAACTTTTTTGCTTGCGCATATTCAACAACTGAATCCTTTGCCAAATTTTTGAATAAAGCCATTCTTGGGGTTTCCGAGGAAGATGCCATCGTAAGAACTAAAGAAAACACGAAAAAGACAAAAACGAGAGTAACAACTTCGCCCCCCAAAAACAAAAACAAAAAAAACAAAGCGACTCTAACGCGAGTGATTCCAAAATGGAGGCTCAATTTGCTATAACGTCGTATGAGAAAGTGAGCCCCCCCACCTAAAATTATTTAAATATTGAATTTTTTTTCAAATTTTGTTGATAATCGGAAACTTTATATAATAACCGATAAGACTGCACTGAAAAAAGTAAAAGAAAAAGAAAAAGAACAAATTTAAAGGTGGTGGTGGTGGTAGTCTTCAGGTCCACCAAAATTTTTCATTAAAATCTGACTAAATCGATCGTCTTACTATAACTGAACGTTAAAAATACCTTAAAACCCTACCTTTTTGGCATTAAATAACCAATAGAGGTGTTGATATGCCGTTAAACAAAACTCAAACTCAAATTCAATTGCTGTCACGAACGCAGAAAATTCATGACCAACGCATCATGAATTAATCAATACTGAGTACGTTACCGGGGTCAGTAAGCTCCCTGAGGGCTCTGTACTCCTGGCTTTGTGTAAAACTTAAGCTAATAAATGAGTTCGTTCAGCTTAGTAAATGAAATTAGACGCAAATTGACTTGTATGTAATTAGTGGTGAGTTCGATACGCACAGCGTGCCTCATACTTGTGCACATACTTCTTTTAGGTGTCAAATTTTTCCAAGGTGTGGGCGATCATGGCTCTTGACATCTTTCTCTCTTTTTCAATTCCTTTTTGTCCCCATCAATTCACACAAATTCGTTACGAAGATGAGGTCGCTCGTTGTTTTGTCCCTACATCTCTTGTGCTTGGTAATTCGTACAATCACCGAAGTTAAGGAACCACGAACCTACTCAGTACCTAGATGGGTGATCGTTTGGGAAGACCGTGGGCTGTAAGTTTACATGTGGGAGTGGTGTAATAGAGTTCCAATTTCAGTCGGGTTCGTTGCATTCACTTATGCGCAAATGCCATTGGGGGAAAAAAAAAAAAGAAATCCCCTCCTCGTCCCTCAGTTACAGGTTAATTAGTAAGTCTTTATTACCTACAAAAATTTCTTAAAATCTACAAGTGGAATGACTATATAGAATCCATAGCTAAACCCGCTGCTAAGAAGGTCGGTTCTCTGTGCAGAGCCAGGAAGTTTTTCCCGTCTGAAACAATCCTGTGCATATATACAAATCTACCATCCGGCCGTGTATTGAATACTGCTGTCACATCTGGTCGGGTGCCCCTGCTATTCTCCTTGGGGTTCTTGACAAAATACAACGGAGAATCTGTAATGTGGTCGATACCGACTTGGCAGCCCGGCTGCAGTCACTCTCTCACCGGCCTGATGTGGCTTCCCTGTGCTTCGTCTATAAATACTTTCACGGCTTCTGCTCCGATGAACTTAGATCACTGGTGCCCCCTATATACGAATTCCTCCTCCTCCTCCTCCTCCTCCTCCTCCTCCTCAGAAAGAACTTGGCTCCTAAGTGGCTCCCCCAGTTACAGAATTCCACAATCCCCACTGATGAAAATATATCTTTAATATATACTTATAGGTAAGTGATATTAAATAATTGCCCCTACCCACCATTAGCATGTATCAGTCTAGTATCCTCAGGTTAACTCTCACAACATATCTCAAGTGGAACGACTATATCGAATACATAGCTAAATCCGCTGCTAAGAAGGTCGGTTCTCTGTGCAGAGCCAGGAAGTTTTTCCCGTCTGAAACAATCCTGCTCATGTATAAATCTACCACCCGCCCATGCATTGAATACTGCTGTCATATCTTGTCGGCTGCCCCTGCTATCCACCTAGGGGTCCTTGACAAAATCCAAACAGAGAATCTGTAATGTGATCGATCCCGACTTGGCAGCTCGGAGATAGTCACTTTCTCACCGGCGCAAAGAGAGAGAGAGGGAGAGAAAACTAACCTATTTAACTGTGTGTTCTATCCAAAATTCATGAATAAATACTGTTTTTCTTTTGCTTCCAAAACGAAGCTGCCATCTTTTAACCCCCATAGACAATATTTCCTACCCACCATCAGCATGGATCACAGTAATCTCCCTGACAGTAATATACTGCGCCTCTTCGTCCTCACTCTTTCAACTGACCTTGAGTGGAACGACTACATTGAATTAATAGCTAAATCTACTGCTAAGTGTCAGGCCAGGAAGCTCCTCTCTTCTGAAGCCATCATAGACATTTACAAATCTACCATCCGCCTGTGCATCGAATACTGCTGCCATATCTGGTCGGACATACCTGGTTTTCACCTTGGGGTTCTCGACAAGATGCAAAGAAGAATCTGCAATATAGTCGATCCTGACTTGGCAGCCTGTCTCCAGTTTTTCTCTCACCGACGAGATGCGGCTTCCTTCTGTCTCTTCTACAAATACTTTCACGGATTCTGCTTCGATGAGACGAGATTAGCTTTTTAGTGATACCCCCCACCCACCAACCATGTAAATTTACTCGAGTTATTTGACTGGCAACAAGGTTCCACCATTTTACTGCGGAAACAGTCAAGTGTAACCACAACTTCTACGCTTCAGCGTCTTTTCTCGCACTTCCCACCTAGGGCTTACGGCCTATCACGTTGAATACACCGGTTCTCGCATTTTCACCGTAGTTAAGAAACTTTGAGCCTGGTCAGTATTTAGATGGGTGACCGCTTGGGAATATCAGGTGCTGTAAGCGTTTAGTGACGGATGTGCGTGCTTACGGTCATATCACGTTGAATACACCGGTTCTCGCTCGATCATCGAAGTTAAGCAACGTTGAGCCTGGTCAGTACTTAGATGGGTGATCGCTTGGGAATACCAGGTGCTCTAAGCGTTTTGTGACGGATGTGCGTGCTTACGGCCATATCACGTTGAATACACCGGTTCTCGCTCGATCACCGAAGTTAAGCAACGTTGAGCCTGATCAGTACTTAGATGGGTGACCGCTTGGGAATACCAGGTGCTGTAAGCGTTTAGTGACGGATGTGCGTTGTGGTGCAGTGGGTATCGGCTCGGAAAGAGAAACCGGTGAGCCGAGTTCAAATTCCAGTTGAATGCCCTGCATTCACTTAAACACTGGTACCCTTGGGAAATGTATTAATCCGTCCCTTCCCTCCAGTTATGGGTTAAGCAACAAGGGTAGGCCTTGGGGACCTTGCCCTTTAAAAACAAATCCCAATGAATCTTGATACTCGAAAAGAAAAATATATTACTAGACACAAAATCTTATATAAAAAAACAACAATAAATTGTTGAAAGAAAAAGGTATTTTTTTAAATCATATCACCCCAAGCAAGGCGATAACGCCACTGATGCGCAGGGGGCTTCGTAAGGATAAAAAGAATGGAAGAGAGAAAGCCGGAAACCACATCCTAAACAGGGAACGAAGGATGGGCCTCTTCACCTGTTCAATAGACATGGGTGGAGTGTGAACCGGGTGATAGTTTAGTCTATCTACTCCAATTGAAAAAAAATAAAGAGAGAAAAGTGTGAAAAGATTGGAAAAGAGAAAACCGGAAACCACATACTAAGCAGGAAACAAGGGATGAGCCTCTTCACCTGTTCAATAGATTTACCCTAAAAAATGTTTTCCCAACTACACAGTCTTATCCAATTTATTGTTGAAGTTTATGCTGGTTTGAAATTAAAAGGGACAATAAATTTTATGACCAGCAATTGTATATTTTCAATATGCTACAAAGAATTAGGGAACTACCACCTGAAATTCAGGATATTGCATTCAAAAATATTCAGCATGAAATTATAACCTCCGCCCCAAACCCAAACAGATCAATTACCAGGAATAAATAAATAAAGTTTCAGTCAGTTAAGTGTCATACGTGATACACGCTTGGGCGATCATGTCTCGAAAGAGACATGATTGACTGGAGAGAAGATTATCCCGCAGTAAGTTGCCATTGCTTTCTGCGGTAGACTGGTTGCCGACCAAGGCTATAGAACCCAATCTGTCCTGCAATTTAACCCATAACTGAAAGAAAGAGACAGATTAATACCTTTCCCAAGGGTATTTGCGCGTAAGTATATACAATGGATTCAACTGGAATTCGAACTCGGCTCCCCGAGTTGGCAATAAATGACACGGCAAGGTTGATTTGTCATAAAAACAAAACAAACCAACCAAGCAACTTACCACCTGTGGAGCTACTTTCCGTATTCATGATAGATACAGTCTACAAAAGTTTAAATGCAACGTCAACTTATCTCCTTGATTGCCCATCATTCTCATTTTACACTTCGCTCTCACGCAGCTCATTGCATCAATGTACCCATCTTTTTCTGACCCATCTTTCTCTTACCCAACTTTCTCTTACCCATCTTTCCCTTACCCAACTTTTTCTTACCCATCTTTCCCTCACCCAACTTTTTCTTACCCATCTTTCCCTTACCCAACTTTCTCTGACCCAAATGTTTCTTACCCAACTTTCTTTTAACCAACTTCATCTTACCCATCTTTCATTTACCCAACTTTCTCTTAGCCAACTTTCTCTTACCCATCTTTCCTTTACCCAAATTTTTCTTACGCAAATTTTCTTACCCAACTTTCTTTTAACCAACTTTCTCTTACCCATCTTTCCCTTACCCAATTTTCTCTTACCCAACTTTCTCTTACCCAACTTTTTCTTACCCAACTTTCTTTAACCAACTTCATCTTACCCATCTTTCCCTTACCCATCTTTCTCCTTACCCAACTTTTTCTAACTCAAATTTTCTTACCCAACTTTCTTTTAACCAACTTTCTCTTACACGTCTTTCCCTTACCCAACTTTCTCTTACCCATCTTTCCCTTACCCAACTTTCTCTGACCCAAATTTTTCTTACCCAACTTTCTTTTAACCAACTTCATCTTACCCATCTTTCATTTACCCAACTTTCTTTTACCCTTCTTTCCATTACCAAACTTTTTCTTACCCAACTCTCTTTTAACCAATTTTCTCTTACCCATCTTTCCCTTACCCATCTTTCCCTCACCCAACTTTCTCTTACCCAACTTTTTCTTACCCAACTTCATCTTACCCATCATTCCCTTACCCAACTTTTTCTTACCCAACTTCATCTTACCCATCATTCCCTTACCCAACTTTTTCTTACCCAACTTCATCTTACCCATCATTCCCTTACCCATCATTCCCTCACCCAACTTTCTCTTACCCAACTTTCTCTTACCCAACTTTTTCTTACCCAACTTTCTTTTAACCAACTTTCTGTTACCCATCGTTCCCTTGCCCAACTTTCTCTTACCCATCTTTCCCTTACCCATTCTCCCACACTTACTGCCATCTGTTCTTTTCCCTCTCTTCACTCTGCTGCGCATCACTGGCAGTTCTGCTTTGCTTGGGATGAGACGATAAAAAAAAATCAAGGCATTTTACTGCCACTATTTGGAGGGGGTTACATAGGAGGAAAGTTATGAGAAAGAGTGGCAGGTTACAGTGGGTGTCAGGAAGAGAGTAAGAGAAGGATGAGAATACTGATGAGAATGGAGTGGACGGAGAAAGGAGCATGAGAGAGGGGATGTAAGTTAGTGACATAGGAGATAACTGTTGACTTTACATTTAAATTCTTGGAGATTGTAGCTGTCAGGGAAGCAAGTAAATGGAAGGGAATTCCACAGGCGGGAAGTGCGAGAAAAGAAGCTGGTGGAGTAGAATTTGCGTTTACATTTTATTGGTTTTACAGTAAAAGAGTGAGACCTAGTTGCTAATCTTGTGTCTTGAGTAAATTTATATATAGGGGGCACCACTGAGCTAAGTTTATCGGAGCAGAAGCCATGAAATATTTGTAAAAGAGACACATGGAAGCAACCATGAGCCGGTGAGAAAGTGACTGTATCTGAGCTGCTAAGTCGGGATCTATCACATTACAGATTCTCTGCTGGATTTTGTCAAGAACCCCTAGGTGGCTAGCTGGAGCACCCGACCAGATATAGCAGTCGTATTCAATATTACTTAGCTTGACGTGGCACAGAGCCACTCCATGACTCGCAAACGATGATTTGGGGGAAGAGTTATCAACGTCTGCCGCAGGATCTCACGTGGGTTGCGACGTCTGTGTTTTTACTGCGACGGAAGGGAAGAATTTGTTAGTCGGCGGGGGTTAAGGTTTTTACATTTTCTTCAACATCCAAGAGAGAACTTTCTCCACTAAATCTTGCATGCACAAAATAATCAATCCTGTAACTATGTTTAATACATTGTTATAATTCTTGTTATATTGTTCTCTGAGTTATTTTTATTATTAATGTGGTGGATTGGACAACCAGTCTACTTTATAATGGTGACTCCACTTTCAAATTACTACCACGTTGTCCGAACCACAATGCATACATTTAATTTCCACACAGTACGACGTTGCTATGATTGTTTTCCCTTGAGGCAAGAATGAATGATGAATAACTCCTTTGAAAGATCATTATACAGTAACCATTAACGTTTTAGGGTGCAGTAGAAATTTTGGATCTTATTTTAATGATTCACTTGCATCTAATCACTGGTTTACTTTTCTTTGCAGTTGTCAAAAAGTACACCATTTCTCATAGCGTGTAATGATTCGATGCAAAAATAGTTCCTTTTTCCAGTTTGTAATCATACATTAGATATGCGTTGTGGTGCAGTGGATATCGACACGGAACGAGAGATCAGGGTGCCGAGTTCGAATTCCAGTTGAATTCTTTGCATTCACTTACGCACAAATACTCTTGTGAAAGGTATTAATCCGTATCTTCCCTCCAGTTAGAGATTAAATAATAGAACAGATTGGGTTCTATAGCCTCGGCTGGCAACCAGTCTTCCGCAGAAAGTAATGGCAACCTACTGCGGGATAATCTTCTAACGGTCAGTTTTTTGATACATGATCGCGCAAAGCGTGTATCACGTATGGCACTTAACTGACTGACTGAATATAATAGTTGGAAACATGATTAAGACATCTACTGGGCATAAGGTGGGGGGTCGGTTTTCTATTGTTATGAAGTAATAAACTGATCACCCACTAATTAATACTTAATAATATAATACATCTCTTCCCCCCTGTAGCTATGTGTCAAATAATAGGACAGATTGGGTTGTATAGCCTTGGCTAGCAACCAGTCTAGTAAAGTAATGGCAACCTACTGCGGTATAATCTTCTGCCCAGTCAGTCATGTCTCTTTCGAGACATGATCGCCCAAGCGTGTATCACGTATGGCACTTAACTGACTGACTGAATATAACAGTTGGAAACATGTTTAAGGCTTCTACTGGGCATAAAGTGGGTGATCGGTTTTCTATTGTTATGGAGTAATAAACTGATCCCCCACTAATTACTACTTATTAATATAATAATATAATTCACCAGTCTACCGCAGAAAGCAATGGCAACCTACTGCGGGATAATCTTCTGCCCAGTCAGTCATGTCTCTTTCGAGACATGATCGCCCAAAGCGTGTATCACGTATGGCACTCAACTGACTGACTCATACAATAAAATTATTTGGCGTTGTTTCATTGTAAGCGTTTTCATTGCGCTTATTAAGAATATTATATTGAAAAAATATTATCTGGAAAGAAAAAGAGTCAGAAATAAGTCAAGAGTTTTTATATTCTAAGGAGGTTAGACAACAGGATCAACAACCAACCAAAACAATGCGTCATTGCATGTGTGGCTAGATAATGTCACTCGTTCTGATAGTAATTTATCCATAAAGATTACATTTCTTGTTACAGTGTTTTCAACGAAGCCACACCGTTTTTGTTGATCTTTGTTGCTCGTTCTACGTGAAAGAAGAAGTTTTTGTTTCAAGAGAAAAACATTAACAAAAAGTCCGCTATGAATGAATATTCCAAATATAAAAAAGGAATATTTACCTCACACGAACCAAAGCGAATAAACACTTATAGATATTTAAACGTGCTACTAGATTGGCATTTAGGTCTCACACTTTTATCATTGAAATAGTTAAATTTTTAGCTACTTCTTTTTTTGCTCCTTGCACTTCCCGCCTGTGGAACTCTCTTCCATTTACTTACTTTCCTGATAGCTACAATATCCAAAATTCTAAATGCAACGTCAGTTGTTATTTTCTGTCTTTTTGAATAATTCTTCTTTTATAATTTCTTCGATACCTCCTGGGTCCAATCTTTTCTCTCACTGTAATCCCCTGCAAATTAGTGACGTTCCCGCCTTGCTTGGGGTGAAATGATATTCTTTTTTTAAATCCCAAATATAAATTACAAATATTTACCAAATCAGTCAGTTTAGTACCATAAATGATATACGCTTGGACGACCATATCTCGAAAGAGACATGACTGACTGAGCAGAAGATTATCCCACAGTAGGTTGCCATTACTTTCTGCGGTAGACTGGTTGCCAGCCAAGGTTATAGAACCAAATCTGTCCTGTTATTTAACCCATAACTGGAGGGAAGAAACGGATTAATCCTTTCCCAAAGGGTATTTGCGCGTAAGTGACTGCAAGCAATTTAGCTGGAACTCGAACTCGGCCCCCCGTTTTTCGTTCCGAGCTGGTATCTACTGCACCACAACACACAACCATTACCAATTCATTCAGTTAAGTGCCATACGTGAAATACGCTTGGCGATCATGTCTCGAAAGAGACATGACTGACTGGGCAGAAGATTATCCCGCAGTAGGCTACCATTGCTTTCTGCGGTAGACTGGTTGCCAGCCAAGGCTATACAACCCAATCTGTCCTGTTATTTTAACCCATAACTGAAAGTAAGAGACAGATTAATACCTTTCTCAAGGGTATTTGCTCGTAAGTGAATGCAATGAATTCAACTGGAATTTGAACTCGGCTCCCCGATTTCTCGTTCCGAGCCGATATCCACTGCACCACAACGAACATCCTATTACAGATCCAAATACAAAGGACCAATATTTACCTATCCTCTAACCAATTAAATTCTGATAGACCCAAATATAAACCACCAACATCTGCCTTAATCAAATAAATAATGATAGGCTCAATTATAAACGACCAATATCCACCTATCCATGAACCAAGTAATTGCTTGTAGAAATAAATGACCAATATTTTATATATCCCTCGATTAACTTATATACTAGCAGTATAGCCCGGCGTTGCTCGGGTGTAATGAAAGCTTTAAAACTAATCCATGTTCCTGGAGCTCAGACTCTTTGGATGTTGGCATGAAAGACTAAAAAGCAATAGTTGTTTCTAGTTAAAACGAAACCGTAGACTGAACAAAAAATGAATGGATGTAAGACAAATTTTGATTTCCTGGTATCGATATCAAATATGATTTTTCGTCATAAACTGAATTTTGAAGGCTAAATAAGTCCTCTGATTAAATAGCATCATGGCTGAGACTAAGAACTACAATTATATCTACTTAGAGTGAAGCCCGAAGCAAAAACTAAAATAAAAGGGCTGAAAAAAATACAGACATACAGGCAGATAAACAGACACACACACAAATATCTTGCCTTTTATATATATATATATATATATATATATATACCATATCTATATCTATATAATATATATATCTATATATATATACCATATATATATATATATATATATATATATATATATATAACCGATTTTCTGTACTATTGTAAGAACTGCAACGTTGAAACTTCTGAATACCGTTTCTTATGTCTTTGTCTATGCGTGTATCAAATTTCATTAAAATCGGATCACTCTTTCTATAACCCGATTTTTTCGATTATCAATTTTCGATATTTATCGGGGGTACCTCGACACAAAACCTAGCTAAGAACACTCGCAGACGCTTATAGTACAACGGTGTAAATTTTCAAGAAAATTGGTTCAGCCATTTCGGAGTCTATAGATAACGGATACACACACACACACACACACACACACACACACACACAGACAAAGTTTCATATATAAATAAGTTTAGATTTTCGAAGTAAATGTTTTTCGGCGCAAATATTTTTTTCAAGTTTATCTCGACCGTAAATATCTCAACGAATGTTGGCAAGTCGTAAAACGCAAACAACTCAACGCAACCCAATTCTCGTCTTGACTTGATTCAGAAGAATTTAGCAGAGGGTTTCTAATGTCTCAAAATAAAACTGAAGGGTGGCTAAAATCCTCGTACGGGTTTTCGGGAGATTGTTTAAGAGATTCTGGCTGACTAAAAAATAAAGAAAATAAATGGAATCAATTCTCTGATTTCAATTTCTTTCTTATTCATTTGCGTCTTACTCTACTTAAGATTTAGATAATTAAAAACAGGTTTATTTCCTTGCAACCGACACATTCCGAATTCTATACAGACCCGCCTCTCGGTAATATTACTTAGCTTGACGTGGCACAGAGCCACTCCATGACTCGCAAACGATGATTTTGGTGAAGAGTTATCAACGTCTGCCGCAGGATCTCACGTGGGTTGCAAGGTCTGTGTTTTTACTGCGACGGAAGGGAAGAATTTGTTAGTCGGCGGGGGGTTAAGGTTTTTACGGAGCTGCTATGTCAGCTCTTTTCCTACGGCACACTACGACGCTGGCGGCTTCCTGATTCATATCATGCCTCCATTTTGTCCTACCGATGACCTCTGTTTCCTACGAATGGTGGTTGAATCCACACGAGTTAGGCGCCTTAAAGTGTTGTTTCTTCCGCTGTTTTCTGTTTTTCTTACGAACGACACTTGAAGACCGTAGAGTACAACGGTTGAAATGTTGTTATGCAGCAGTGAATCTACTGTTTGGCTCTAAAAAAAGGAAGGATAACATTTTTAGTTGTTTTACTACTGTTCACTCAATACAAGGCTCCAGAGCCACTCAAGATAGGGGGTTTGACCATAAACTTAGTTATTTTACTGTTCACTCAATACAAGGCTCCAGAGCCACTCAAGATAGGGGGTTTGACCATAAACTTAGTTATTTTACTGTTCACTCAATACAAGGCTCCAGAGCCACTCAAGATAGGAGGGTTGACCATAAACTTATTTTACGGTCATATCCTGTTGAATACACCTGTTCTTGTCCGATCACCGAAGTTAAATAACGTTGAGCCTGGTCAGTACTTAGATGGGTACCCGTTTGGGAATACCAGGTGCTGTAAGCATTTCTTGATGGATGTGCGTTGTGGTGCAGTGAATATCGGTTCGGAAGTAGAAATCGGGAAAACGATTTCGAATTCCAGTTGAATGCATTCACTTACGCGCTAATATCCTTGGGAATGGTATTAATCCGTCCCTTCCCTCCAGTTATGAGTTAAATAACTGGACAGATTGGGTTCTATAGCCTTGGCTGGAAATCAGTCTACTGCAGCAGGTATTGGCAACCTTTTGCAGGATAATAAAAATGTCTGAGGTATATACTGTGTCGGACTTGGGACCCTGCCCTTAAACAAATCCCAATGAATATTTCCTCCATAGTAGGGAGCCGGCTCAACCCGACAAGGGTGAATGCTGACAGGATATATATATATGAGTTAATACAGAACGAAGAAAGAATTCTTACAACGTCCAAAACCTTAATTTAAAACAGTGCTCGATATATAATATATAGAGCTGTGAATATTTATTATAAATTATATTTTAGAACATGTACATAATCATTCTATATATATTCTATATATATCCGCTACAAAAATTTAATAGAAAAAAACGGTTTCCAAACTATGATCTAATTAATAAATAAAAAATAAAAAATTTAATAGAAAAAAATATATTCCCTAAATCCAAAGTTAAGATTAAATATACAAACTTACATTAATTATAAAAACTCGGCCTAAATTAAAAATATCCGCGCCAACCACTACCGGCTCTTCTAAGAAATCCGTCTAGTCACTAGATAACCAAATCTTGCAACTGTCTAGAAATCAAAGAATCTCATTAATCAACCACTTAAAAAACACCCTCTCCCAAAATTCCAACAGTCAGAGACTTATACCCCTTTCACTAACCCCCACCAACACCTCTAACAAAACTAAATAAATATAAGGAAAGAGGATTTCCATTACTTTACACACCGCCTGATAATCGTAAAAAATCAGGTTATAGAAGGAGTGGTCCGATTTTAATCAAATTCGATACATTCATAGACAAAGACATAAGAAACGATATTCAGAAGTTTCAAGGTTGCAGTTCTTACAATAGTGCAGAAAATCGATAGTATATATATATATATATATATATATATATATATATATATATAAGGCAAGATGTTTGTGTGTGTGTTTATTTCAGACGAACTACACTCCTTAGTTCTACTGGTCCTAACCTTCACCCGCCATGCTAGGCACATTGTATGCACCCCCCGCGTTTCCTTCGTATTCCTCTGGTGAGATGCTACTTCCACTCAAGCAGCTCCTACCTCCGAATAACTGCCTTGTGGAATCGACTTGAATGAGGTTGCTGCTATGATCACTTCAATCTAAATCTGTTCAAGTCTAGTGTTAACCGTTATCTTTCACACATAACCGATAATCTGTGCCTCTTCCTCTGTAACCCCACTAACTGTTTATCTATTTGTATGTCCTTTATACAAATCCACAATTTTTATCCGATTCTCACCAAACTTCACACAAATATTCTTTAGGCTGAGTCTGAGCTCCAGGACCATAGATTAGTTTTAAAGCTTTCATTACACCCGAGCAACGCCGGTCTATACTGCTAGTTCAGAAAATAAGTGAAAAAATGTTTTTATTTTGTTTTTTTTTTCCGTTTTTGTTTTCAAAAATGAGGCATTTCTGTACAGCAAAAATAGTAGCTAACCAAGAAAAATTAAGGTCATTTTCAGATTCAGTGCCCTGAAATGAATTTTTAAAAATTTTTAGTGTCTCGACATCATTTTAATTTTTTTTTTTTTGTGACTAGTGTAATTGATAATTTTGCTTAATGTCATATCCCCAGGATGAAAACGATTATGAATCTCCAGAGAAATTTTTTAATATCATATCTAAAATGTAATACGATTGTCTTACATTCTTAGGAATTATAGTGAAGCAGTTCCCCGTTGCCTTTTACACCGTCTGGAATTCAAATTTTTCCTTCTCTTACATTGGTTGCCATTCAACACTAGAAAATTCAATTATTCAAGTATTTAAACCGTAGCTGAGGAGAGTATCAAAAGGGTCATTAAAGGACCAAAGAGGAACATTCATTGCTACCAACGGTATAATAATAATAAATCCTTTCAAAAATTACTATTTTCTACAAGCAGTAGTTTATGTATAATATCTTTAATGACTAAAGTGGAACAGGCGTTGCTACCGACGTTATAATAATAAAAAAAAATTCTTTCAAAAATTACTGTTTTCTACAAGCAGTAGTTTATGTATATTATCTTTTTTTACCGCGAGGTTGTAAAAAATACCAGGTTGGGAAACTGGCTCGGGATATCCTTCTCTTAATGAGGGTGAATGGGCCTCTCTTAAGCCGTGGTAGGCAACCCATCTAGTGATGGTGTCACGATAAAAACACTCTTGATAGCTCTAGCGAAGCATCAAGTATTCAGCAACTGACAAGATTTTGAATCTCGACCGAGGCAGCAGAATGATAATGATCAAAAGGGACTTAAATAACATTGAAAATGACAATCAAGAAAGAGAAACTTTTTACCATAGGTTCACAAAGGTTTTATTTCTTCTGTTAGTTTATTAAACGATTTGATGGAAATACTTGTTGGTTTTGGTATATTCACTTGTGTTATTTTTAAAAACTTAGGGTCTGGTCGAAAATATTGTCTTTCTCAATAAGCAGGCCAATATTTATTGGTTTAAATAATAATTGAGATGTTTCTACCTAGGAAATATTGCCCTCACTCAATACCACATATACAGAGAACAAATGAAAAAAAAATGTTATATTTCTGTATAGCAAAAATATTAGCTAACCAAGAAAAATTAAGGTCATTTTCAGATTGGGCGCCCTCAAATTAACTAAAAAAGATGTTTGGTGTCTCGACACCATTTACTTATTTATTTATTGTTGGCTAATGTAATTCGTCGACTACATAGACGTGGAGGTACTTTTAGTGTCTCTTGAGAGTGAGAAACGAAGACTGGGCAGCTCACGCCTATATATATATATATATATATATAAATCAAAATAATAACTAAATAGACTCTGTAAGTATGTAGGCCATAAATTTATACTAAAATAAACCTTCAAAAAAACCACTAACGAACAGAACCTAATTCCGTTACAATCCGGTGCACTGAGGCGTCGGATAAATGGGGAGAAAAAAAAGAAATCCGCGGAACAAGAACAAAACATTCAATACTCCGCAGAAAAGAAAAAAAAAACCCAAACGGAACCAACCACAAGAAAAAGTGCTCGATACAAAGTACAAAAAAAGATATACAAAAGTAGAGCAAAGACACACAAAAATCTAAAGTGAGCCAAAACCTACCGCGGTTTCACACTACGGATCGTCAGGGCAAAGGTTTTTTGTGTATATATATATATATATATTTTGATTGATTGATTGATTGTTTAATACTTAGTTTTTGGTCCTAATAGGGTTAGACCAGCACACATTTGTATTAAAAACTGTTCGATACAATTATATTGTAGAACTTTTTAATATTTTCTACTTTTAAATGAGTTATTTTGCTACCCAGGTTTCTACCAGAAGGGATGTCATCAAGCGATTTTTAATAACTGATTTTACTGTTTTTCTTTTTAAGAACGCTCTTGTAACGGTATTTAATTTGAACATTCACGTGGCAGGGAATTTATGAACGCGCATTGTAAGGCTTGGCTGTTTTAACAATGATCCACGTTATGTCTGGATCTTTTCCATATTTTGATTTCAATTTCCAGACGTGGTTAGTCAATTTTGTATTGTTTTTTAAATTTTCTCTTTTAAATGTAGATTTATATATATATATATATATATATATATATATATCATTTAACCCTAAGCCAGGCAGTTTTACTGCCACTGTTGCACAGGGGGTTACATAGGGGAAAAGTGATGAGAAAGATGGGTAGGTTATAGGGGGTATCAGGAAGAGGGAAATAGAAGAATGAGAATACTGATGTGATGGGGTGGAGTTGATGGAGAAAAGAGCTTAAGAGAAAAGATGTGAGATAGGAGGTAACTATTGATCTTACATTTAAATTCTTGGAGATTGTAGATGTCGGAGAAGCAAGTATACGGAAGGGAATTCCACAGGCGGGAAGTGCGAGGGAAAAAAAGCTGTTAGAGTGGAAATTGCGGTTACATTTTATCGGTTTCACTGTAAAAGGGCGGGACCTAGCTACTAGTCTAGTAGCTTGGGTAAATTCATACATAGGAGGAACCAGTGAGCTAATGGCAATAGAACTCAATTTTCGGCTTGATCTGGCTCGTGTAAAAGTAGTGGACAGAGTGAGGTACAGCGAACCAACCATCTTCAGCGATGGATCGGTATGTACGAGTTTCACTTGAGGTCTTCGTCGAGTTTAAGTCCCAATAGGCCCTCAAACATCCGCTCATCACGATTGGATATCTTGAGCATAGAATTGGCTGTGCCAGGGACAGTTTCGCTCAACACTGCAAATTGCTACGAACCCAAAACCTCAACCTGAAAATTCGAGTCATGTTCTATTTAACTAGTTTTCATTATAATGTTTCAGTTTTGAAGCAATTTGCAGTATTGGGAATTATATCTACCTATCTATGAATTAATATTGGTTTTCTACTATAAGTATAAATCTACCATCTACCTATGCATTGAATACTGCTGCCATATCTATTCGGGTGCTCCCGCTATCCACCTAAGGGTCCCTGACAAAATCCAACGGAGACTTGGCAGCTAGAATACGGTCACTTTTCTCACCGGCACAATATGGCTTCCCTATGTCTCTTCTACAAATACTTTCACGGCTTCTGCTCAGATGAACTTAGCTCACTGGTAACCCCTATATATGAATTTACTCGAGTCACAAGATTAGCAACTAGGTTCCACTCTTTTACTGTGAAACCAATCAAATGTAAACGAAAATTCTACTCCATCAGCTTCTTTTCTCGACCTTCTCACATGTGGAATTTCCTTCCTTTTACTTGCTTCCCCGACATCTACAATCTCCAAGAATTTAAATGTAAAGTCAATAGTTATCTCCTATTTCACTAACTTGCATCCTCTCTCTATCTCTATCTCTCTCTCTCATGCACCTTTCTTCATCCACTCCACTCATTAGTATTTTCATACTTCTTTTACCCACTTCCTGACACCCCTATAACCTGTTACTCTTTCCCATAACATTCCTCCTATGTAACCTCCTGCACACCAGTGGCAGTAAACTGCCTTGTGATATGATTTTTAAAATGAAGTCTTGTTTTCAATAACTTTATAAGTTTATTATAAGAATATTTTGCTTGCCTCGTGATATCAGATCTTATGTGAACAATGAATTGACACTATATTTATTTATTTATTCATTAACAGGTCAACATCAACGATTGCGATAGTAACCCTTGCAATGGCAGCGGGAAATGTCTCGACTTAGTATCAGGATTTGACTGCGTGTGCGATCCAGGCTGGACTGGGGACTTGTGTGAAATCCAAATTGACGAGTGCCAACTTGACGAAGTGCCCTGCATGCACAATTCGACTTGCCTGGACACTGAGGGTAGTTACCAGTGCTTTTGTCTGCCAGGTTACGAAGGCAAAAACTGTGAGGTGGACACTAACGAATGCGCTCTGGGATACTGTAAAAATGGTGCCATCTGCCTAGATTTCATTAATGAATATAAATGCCAGTGTATGGACGGCTGGACGGGTCCTACTTGCGAGATAAACGTGGATGATTGCGAGAATAACCAGTGCCACGAAAACTCCACCTGTATCGACGACATAGCGACGTACACGTGTCTATGTCCGGTCGGGTGGACAGGAATGTACTGCGACATGGAGAAGCCGCCCTGTAATGTCAACCATTGTGAGAATAATGGATCTTGTTTTATGAACGACTTGAAGAACGTCGAAGGTGGAGGCTTTACCTGCGCCTGTACAAGCCAGTGGACTGGGGATATATGCGAGGTAAGAAAAACGCACACACACACAGATTTTATCTTT
>JBBBDQ010000642.1:860000-917500 GCA_037127315.1 Ascarosepion bandense
CGTCCAAAACATTCATTTAAAACAGTGCTCGATATATAATATATAGAGCTGTGAATATTTATTATAAATTATATTTTAGAACATGTACAGAGTTTTTTTATATATCCACTACAAATAGTACATTTGTTTCGACATTAAAACTACAATGTCTCATCAGGTGGTGTGGACAGGAATGGAAAACCTCTTTTCTTATATATGGTGAGTTGTGTGTGGGATATTGGTGGAGGTTAGTGATAAGGGAATAAGTCTTGTGAATTCTCTGTTTGGATTTTGAAGAAAGTGGTGTGGGTAGTGAATATAGTTGATTAATGTGTGTCTTGGAATTTTGTAGACAGATTTAACATTAGCAGATAGGATGTAAGTTTTATGATGTTGTGACTAGACTTTATCCTTTGGATTTCTTAGAGGAGCAGAGTAGGGAGGTGTCAGGGGTGGTGAGGGATGGGATTGGACTTACCGCTTATTTGTACAACTATAGAATATTTTTTTGTATTTATGCAGTTTTTAATAATTAAAAAATTGAAGCAAATAGGCCGGACATTATTGTTAAAAACTAGAAAGAAAAAACTTGCCTAATAATTGATATGGCTTGTCCAGCGGATTGTAACATAGCGACCAAGGAGTTCGAAAAACTGTCAAAATATGGGGACATGGAAATTGAAATGGAGAGGATGTGGAAATTGAAAAACGAGAATCATACCAGTGATAGTGGGTGCACTTGGAATGATAAAAAATGGAACAAAACAACACATTGAAAGAATCCCTGGAAACTCCAGCTTAAGCGATCTACAAACAAGTGTCTTGTTAAGTACAGCCCACACACTAAGGAGAAATTGGTCTATGTAACGCTAGGGATGATTGGGGAGATAGAAAAAAACATGAAATGGAGCCATAACAACACGCCATGACCTGCCTTAGATCTTTCCGCAGACTTGGTAGGTAGTGCGACCATAGCAGAAATCGGAATATGATGAAAAATAGAATAATATAGATATCTAGCAGTACAGCCCGGCGTTGCTCGGGTGTAATGAAAGCTTTAAAACTAATCCATGGTTCTGGAGCTCAGACTCAACCTAAAGAATATTTGTGTAAAATTTGATGAGAATCGGATAAAAATTGTGGAGTTGTATAAAGGACATACAGACAGATAAACAGACACACACGCAGATATCTTGCCTTATATATATATATATATATATATATTATCGATTTTCTGCACTATTGTAAGAACTTCTGAATATCGTTTCTTATGTCTTTGTCTATGAGTGTATCAAATTTGATTAAAATCGGACCACTCCTTCTATAACACGATTTTTTCGATTATCAATTTTTGATATTAATCGGGGGTACCTCGACACAAAACTTAGCTAAGAACACTCGCAGACGCTTATAGTACAACTGTGTAAATTTTCAAGAAAATCGGTTCAGCCGTTTCAGAGTCTATAAGTAACGGATACACACACACAGACACTCACACACATACACACACAGAGAAACAAAGTTCCATTTATAAATAAGTTTATATATATATATATATATATATATAGTTTTCAAGTAGTGTCAAAAATTGACTGCCATATTGAAACAATTTTGTAGTTGCATTGGTTATATTTTCGGCAAGAATAATGTAAAATTGTTATCTGTTTATTTTATTTCTATATGTAAGAAAAAAAATCCGTTTTTTTTAATCATTTAATGTACAAATATCTGAAGAAAGCTAATACGACACCGAGACTCATTGTTTTTATTTTCCGCATGAGTACTCGAGATTGCTTTATCTATCGCATTGGTCACAACCTTTTTCTGTTTATGGCTCCTTCTTCATTCATGAGTTTCATTTCCTCGCTTCCACTTGCCGTATATTTTGATAAAATCACATTTTACAATTTTCAGAACAAATAAACAATGATATCTAAACTTATTTATAAATGAAACTTTGTGTGTGTGTGTGTGTGTGTGTGTGTGTGTGTGTCCCTTACCTATAGACTCCGAAACGGCTGAAACGATTTTCTTAAAAATTTACACAGTTGTACTATAAGCGTCTTCAAGTGTTCTTAGCTAGATTTTGTGTCGAGGTACCCCCGATAAATATCGAAAATTGATAATCGAAAAAATCGGGTTATAGAAGGAGTGGTCCGATTTTAATCAAATTTGATACACTCATAGACAAAGACATAAGAAACGATATTCAGAAGTTTCAAGGTTGCAGTTCTTGCAATAGTGCAGAAACTCGATAATATATATATATATATATATATATATATATATATAAGGCAAGATGTTTGTGTGTGTGTCTGTTTATCTGCCTGTATGTCTGTATTTTTTTCAGCCCTTTTATTTTAGTTTTTGCTTCGGGTTTGGCTCTAAGTAGGTATAATTGAAGTTCTTAGTCTCAGCTATGATACCATTTACTCAGAGGACTTATTTAGCCTTCGAAATTCAGTTTACGACGAAAAAAACTTATTTGATATCGATACCAGGAGATCAAAATTTGACTTAGATCCATTCATTTTTCTTTCAGTCTACGGTTTCGCTTTAAATGGAAACAACTATTGCTTTTTAGTCTTTCGTGCCAACGTCCAAAGAGTCTGAGCTCCAGGACCATGGATTAGTTTTAAAGCTTTCACTACAACCGAGCATCGCCGGGCTATACTGCTAATTTTTCTATAAAACCGCTTGTTTTCAAAACAAAACCAGTTAAATGAAATAAACCTTTCATTTACACAAATAAAATTCTGCACATAAAATGCATACACATTTTTTTTTTAATTCCACAAATTACGAAAAAGAAAATATAAAGTTTCGCAAAATAAAAAAAATGTTCTGTACATCAATTTTAAAGAAACGTACACCAATAACATAAAAATCTCTCAAAAATTATTCGATAAAATGAAATTAACGCGTAAATCGGAAAAAAGTTATCTTTTATTTCATCAATTATGTGATCCTTGGGCCGGGTGTTCATCTGCAAATTTTTCTATATCAGTGTGAAGTTTAAAAGAATTTGCTAGCAAAGCACTCAGCTTTGTCGGCTGAGGAAATGAGAGCCTCGAAATTATTGAATAGTAGAAGGATCGAAGGTTTACTGTTGTTTAGCACACTTTTGGAGAGCCTCCAGTATTCCTTAAAGTCAAACTTTAGGGATATTATATAAGCATGCAACAGATTAACCATAATTTAGGACTCATTTGCATTCATTGCGAGCAGAAACAAAAAGAAGCCTTTTATGGTCAAACGCGTCACTTCGGCTACAAGAAATGGTTCCTGTGGGTAATGGTGGCTGAGCAAACAGCTACGAACCAAGGAAAAGAATAAAACCTAAGTCGGAACTTCTTGGATGGGATGAAAGCATTGATGGCGGTTTTCACCTAGGAGGAGACCTCGGATGCCTTCAACAGGGAGACAAAAAAAAAAATTTTCAAGGAATATCGCAAAGGAAGTCCCCGAACTCCTCTCAGCCCGCTCTTTGATAGCAGTAAGATATTCTGCTGGTATGAGGTTCTTGGAAAGAGTGGAGGTAGAAGGAGAGGCGGACCTGAAGGAGACTACCACCACCTTTAAATTTGTTGTTTTTCATTGTTTTTCACTTTTTTCAGCGCAGTCTTATCGGTTATTACATAAAGTTTCCGATTATCAAAAAAAAAAAAAAATTGAAAAAAAAAAATAATATTTAAACAATTTTCTTTCTCACACAACGTTATAGTAAATCTATCCTCCATTTTGGAACCACTCACGTTGGAGTCGCTTTGTTTTGGCACGTGTTGTTGCTCTTGTTTTTGGCTTTTTCAAGTTTTCTTTAGTTCTTACGATGGCATCTTCCTCGGAAACTCCAAGAATGGCTTTATTCAAAAATTTCGCAAAGTATTCAGTTGTTGAATATACGCAAGCAAAAAAGTTAAATGCACAGAATCAATTTACTATAAGGTTGTATGAAAAACTGAGCCCGCCACCCCCCGCCAAAAAAAAATTGTTTAAATGTTGAAATTTTTACAAATATTTTTTGTCAATCGGAAAGTTTAGGGTTGAATCGATAAGATTGTATTGAAAAAAGCAAAAAAAAAAAAAATGATAATCAACCAATTTACAGTTGGTGGCAATGTCATACCGGCGAGTGGTTCCAAAATGGAGGATCGATTTACTAAAAGGTTGTATGAAATACTGAGCCCCCCACTCCCGCCTAAAATTGCTGAAATATTGAAATTTTTACAAATTTTTTTGTCAATCGGAAAGTTTAGGGTTTAATCTATAAGATTGCACTGAAAAAAGTAAAAAGAAATGATAATCAACCAATTTACAGGTGGTGGTAATGTCGTACCGGCGAGTGGGTCCAAAATGGAGGATCGATTTACTATAACGTTATATGAGAAACTGAGCCCCCACTCCTCCCGTCTAAAATTGTTTAAATATTAAAATTTTTACAAATTTTTTTTGTCAATCAATCGGAAAGTTTCTGGTATAATCGATAAGACTGCACTAAAAAAGTTAAAAAAAAATTAAAAACAATAAATTTAAATGTGGTGGTAGTCTCCTTCAGGTCCAACGAAAAAGATATTAACGGAAACCATGGCATGATCAGAATTGCAAAGAGGACACAGCTGCATAGCATGGCAAGAGTCGGGGATAGAAGTGAATTCAAAATCTAGCAGTGAGCAGAGTCCATCAGTGTTTTTGGTAAACACGTGGGAAAATTCACTACTTGCGTGAAAGATTGAGTGATTGAAATGTTCATAGTAGGGGCACCAGTAAGATCTGTGGCAGAGTTTTGCAGCCAGTTGGCATGGTGGGCAATAATGTCACCGAACACACATATATTAGCGAACGGATGAGAAATGATGGAGGTGCTGTCTAGTACAGAACAGTCTGTAAAGGTTCTTTGACAAGAAATTGAAAAAGAGCCAAAACTTAATGAAAAAAAAAAATGAACAACACATGGAATATGCAAATAAAAACTAACAACACTAGAAGCTAAAGATTTTTAAATAAATAATGTTTATAATGTTTTATACTTTACAGTTCTTTTCGTCCTTAACAACTGTTCTGATAAACACGCAGCCAATCTTTAAAAAAAAAAGCATAAAACCGAAATAGCCGTTTGTTTTCTTTTTTTTTCTTTTTTTTTTATCATTTTACTCCAAGCAAGTTATTCGACTGCCACTACTGCGCAGGGGGTTACATAGGGGAAAGTGATGAGAAAGAGTGGTTAGGGGGTTACATAGGGGAAAGTGATGAGAAAGAGTGATTAGGGGATTACATAGGGGAAAGTGATGAGAAAGAGTTTTTAGGGGGTTACATAAGGGAAAGTGATGAGAAAGAGTGGTTAGGGGGTTACATAGGGGAAAGTATGTATGTATGCCGCATTCACCCTAGTCGGGTTGAGCGGGCTTCCTCCCTGACGGAGCAAGTCTCATTGGGATTTGTTTAAGGGCAGGGTCCCAAGTCCTACCCTGTTATTTAACCCATAACTGGAGGGAACGGACGGATTAATACCTTTCCCAAGGGTACCAGTGCGCAAGTGAGTGCAGTGTGCTCAACTGAAATTGGAACTCGGCTCACCGATTTCCCCCTCCAAGCCGACATCCACCGCACCACAACGCACATCCGTGAACGCTAACAGCACCTGGTATTCCCAAGTGGTCACCCACGTAAGTACTGACCAGGCTCAACGTTGCTTAACTTCGGTGATCGAGCGGGAACCGGTGTATTCAACGTGACATGACCGTTATAGGGGAAAGTGATGAGAAAGAGTGGTTAGGGGGTTACATAGGGGAACGTGATTCAAAAGAATGGTTAGATATAGGAAATGTCAGAAGGAGGGTGATAGACGCGTAAGGATAGCGAGGATGAGGGTTGGGTAAATGGAAAGAGTGTTTGAGTGAATGGATGCGAGTTAGTGTGTTAGAAGGTGTCTATTGACCTTACATTTAAACTCCTGGAGATTGTAGGTGTCAGGGAAACAAGTGTATGGAAGGGAATTCCACACGCGGGAAGTGCTAGAAAAGACGCTATTGGAAAAGAAATTGCGGTTACATCTTATATGTTTCACTGTAAAAGGGTGGGACCTAGTCGCTAATCTAGTATCTCGTGCATATTCATACCTAGGGGGCACCAGTGATCTAAGTTCATCGGAGCAGAAGCCGTGAAAGTATTTATAGTAGAGGCACAGGGAAGCCACGTCACGCCGGTGAGAGAGTGACTGCAGGCCGTCTGCCAAGTCGATATCGATCACATTACAGTTTTTCCGTTGTATTTTGTCAAGAACCCTCGAGGAGAATAGCAGGGGAACCTGACCAGATGTGGCAGCTGTATACGGGTGGGTGGTAGATTTATAAATGTGCAGGATAGATTCAGACGGGAAAAACTTCCGGGCCCTGCACAGAGAACCGACTTTCATAGCAGCGGATTTAGCAATGGATTTGATATAGTCCGCTGAGAGTGTGAGACCAAGGAGGTGTAGTGTTTTACTCTCTGGGAGTCAAGCCTGTTTCATGCTAATGGGAGGTAGGAGCGATTATCTATGATGGTTAATTGATAGCAGCTTCGTTTTGGAAGCATTAAAATTTACGAACCATTTCTTACCCCAGTCCACTACGGATTGGAGGTCCTTCTCAAGCTCAGCAGCGAGGTTCGCTTTGTCGCCCACCAGATTGTTTTTCTCTCATTCTTTTGCACCTCTTGCGACTTAGTGGCTTTATTGCCTTCCTTGGGATGAAATAATTTTAAAAAAATAGTAAGTCTGATCGGTTCAACTGATCTAAAAAGAATTCTCTACAGTCTTTTGTTAACTGTATCAAGGAATGACTTTTTAATTTTAACGCCCCAAAAACGAAACTGTTCTTATTTAATCATCTGATAGAACCCTTTTTAACTTCCGTTAGCATGACTGATGCTAACCTCCAGGACAGTGACTCATTGTGCCATCTCAGAATAATGTTGTTCGCTGACAGAAAGTGGAAAGAGTATATTGAATCAATTGCTAAGTCTAGGAAAGTTGGGTCACTGTGTTGTGCTAGACAAGTTTTCTTGCCAGAGTCTATCTCCAGGAAAGTAACTCATTGTGTCTTCTTATACTAACGATTTCCCCTGACATAAATTGGAAAGAGTATATTGAATCAATTGCTAGATGGTGAGAACGAAGAAGAAGAGATAAAGGAAAATAGCTCGCAAGAAGAAAAGGGAGAACGAATGTGTGTCGGGACGTTATGTCTGAGTCAGTTGCTTGAAAGTTCTTTTGTCACATCTTGGCGGTGCCTGATTTCGCTCCCATTTGACTGATTCAACTATATTTCTCTATTTTTATAGCAAAAAACGTTTTCGCACTAGCTCGTTAACTTCTCTCCGTTTTATAAATTACTTCCTTTCATTGGTTAGAAAATTAATTTAACAACGGATCGCGAAATTTGGCTTCGTCTTTTTCCTTCAGTACGGGATCAATCCGTTTTCCTATTTGTCAAAATTTGATTTCACACTGGGTTGCGACATATGTAAATAGTGAAGAGAAGGAGGTTACTTTTAATTCCGTATTCACCACAGATACATGCAGGATATTGACACATTGAGGGAGAACGTTATGCAAGGAAAAGAAGAATAGATATTAACGTAGATCAGCGGATTACCTAGACGTGGTGTAATGCCTAGCAAATTTGGATCAATAGCATAATTATTTATTAATGTGTTTGATTCTTACTGGTTGCCCAGTCCTTTCAGCCTTTTGCCACATGTAAGCTACGCTTAGTAAAAATAACTTGAAAGTATATCAGTGACCTCAGATTGGGTGGAATCGCCGGCTTGGTGGGTAGCATTAAAGTTCCAGGGTAGGTTTTGGGATGAGAACATTCAGTCAGCCAGTTAGGTGTCATACGTGATACACGCTTTGGGCGATCATGTCTCGAAAGAGACATAACTGACTTTGTAGAAAATTATCCCGCAATAGGTTGCCATTGCTTTCTGTGGTAGACTGATTGCCAGCCAAGGCTATAGAACCCAATCTGTCCAGTTATTTAACCCATGACTGGAGGGAAGAGACGGATTAATATCTTTCCAAAGGGTATTTGTGCGTATGTGAATGCAATGAATTCAACTAGAATTCGAACTCGGTCCCCTGATTTCTCGTTCCGAGTCGATATCCGCTGCACCACAACGCACATGATTATTTAAATCTTTTAATTCTGACGGGAATAAATGATAGGATTTTATATCCAGAATTTTAAAAAAATCTTTTTGCCTATATATTTACATTTTAAGCGCATTTTAAACATTTAGCTGCATTTGAAACATGTCTATTGACCAAAAATACGACAGCTTTTTACTTCCGACCCAGTGAGCCACCACTCGGCTTTTCCAGTCACTGCTTGCTTCCGGTGACCGACGTTGCCATAATGCAACAAAACGTAGACAGGAAACTCTTTCGCATTAACTCTGTTCCATTTACCAATATATTCATCTAAAATCTGGTGCCCCAAGAAAACACTGAAACCCGTTTGGAACAAATTAGAACATTTTACCTAATTTGTTTATCATTTCGCCTATATATTTGCATTTTCAGGCGTGTATTAAACATTTAGAAGCAATTGCAAAGTGTATAAGGAATAGAAACCTGAAACTAAAGTCTGGTAATTTCTCTATCATCTGATTAATCTCTATGATCTCCTATCATCTGACTTGGTGATTGGCGTTTGGCTGTTCCTGCCACAGTTTAACTTCCTGTGATTGACATTGCAACAGGACGCAAACACGTGGCACTAACTCTCTTGCGTTAATTTTGCTCTGTTTATCAGCGCAGTTTATCTGTTTAGGAGGTACGATGGATTAATGGAGAGCGGCTCGGGTAATGGCATCAGAGATCCGAGTTCGAATTACACTCGAGTTCATTACATTCACTCAGTGCCGTGCTTAGCAACATCACGCCCCCTCCCGCAGAATGCGCCTTGTGGTCCCTCTACCCGAAGAATGTAACTTGCGTCCCCGAACATACTGAACCCACAATAAATGGTACTTTAAAAACAAAATAACATACTCTCGGAAACTTCGCAGACTGCCAGAGTCGCTAGATTTTCTTCAACGTTTTAAGACATCCTGAAAGTTTGAATATACATGTTATGTTCTTGTTGAAACAGATATCTATAATCAATTTCTCTCTCAAGTTCTTTTTATTTTTTTTTTAATTACAAATGATTTGCGGCCTCTTCGGGCCCCGGAAGGCTTCTCACAAAGATTATATATATATATATATATATATATATAAAGAGAGAAAGTGAGAGAGTTGATAGATGTCAATTTCCACATACAAGTATGGTAATAATTTTCCAGTTAATCCTAATAATTACAATGTTAATTTTTTTTATTACAATAGATCTGCGGAGCCAAGAAGCCTTGCGGCTTCCTAGGGCCTTGCGGCTTCCTAGGGCCTTGCGGCTTCCTAGGGCCTTGCAGCTCCTAGAGAAATTGCGGACCGCTCCCTCCCCCGCAATTGCGGAGTCTGCGGGTCCCTAAGCACGGCCCTGCATTCACTTACATTTCAAATACCCTAAACTTGAATCCATCTCTTCTTCCCCTAGCTATGAACATAGCAGGACAGAATGGGTTGTATAGTCTTGGATGCGCTAGGAGAAGTTCAACTCTGAATTTTAAACCCACAACTATGAAATAAATAGCCCCATCAACCCGCAATTTTCCAAGCATTGTTAGTAAAGCTATACCCCCGAAGATATAGTCATTCAAGGAGAGGTGCCTTCCAAGGAAGTGAGAACGTCTCTAGATCTCTTCTAAAGTGCTTTGATCCACGTTACCTTTTATCTGGTTACTAGTAATATAGCCCGGTGTTGCTCGGGTGCAATGAAAGCTTTAAAACTAATCCATGGTTCTGGAGCTCAGACTCTTTGGACGTTGGCACGAAAGACTAAAAAGTAGTAGTTATTTCCACTTAAAGTGAAACCGTAGACTGAAAGAAAAATGAATGGATGTAAATCACATTTTGATTTTCTGGTATCGATATCAAAAAAGTTTTTTCGTCGTAAACTGAATTTTGAAGGCTAAATAAGTCCTCTGAGTAAATGGTATCATGACTGAGACTAAGAACTA
This sequence comes from Ascarosepion bandense, assembly GCA_037127315.1. NCBI lineage: Eukaryota > Metazoa > Mollusca > Cephalopoda > Sepiida > Sepiidae > Ascarosepion > Ascarosepion bandense. The sequence continues at coordinate 870,078 of JBBBDQ010000642.1, forward strand.
TAATTATACCTATTTAGAGCCAAACCCGAAGCAAAAACTAAAATAAAAGGGCTGAAAAACTGATTTTGATCAGACCTGGTAGGATATCGGGGTATCGATTTCCAATATCAGAATCAAATAAGTCATCCAAGGATATATATATATATATATATATATATATATATATATATTATCGATTTTCTGCACTATTGTAAGAACTGCATCCTTGAAACTTCTGAATATCGTTTCTTATCTCTTTGTCTATGAGTGTATTAAATTTGATTACAATCGGACCACTCCTTCTATAACCCGATTTTTTCGATTATCGATTTTCGATATTTATCGGGGGTACCTTGACACAAAACTTAGCTAAGAACACTCGCAGATGCTTATAGTACAACTGTGTCAATTTTCAAGAAAATCGTTTCAGCCGTTTTGGTGTCTATAGGTAACGGACACACACACACAAACGCACACACACATACACACACACAGACAAAGTTCCATTTATAAATAAGTTTAAATTGACAGATAATGTAATGGCCTCCGGTTGTAAAGCGTCAATGGTTGGCTACCTCTCATTTAAATCTTTGTAACTTTTAAATATTAGAGAAATTGCAAAATTAAAAAAGCAAGAATTATTGACTCGGAACGTTTATGGTTATTCCATTGATGTATGTTGTCTCCAAGAAACTAAAATCAAAGAAGATTAGATATTAACATTACGGTACGGTTTATTCTTCATCAGTGGTGCCTGTGTGAAGGAAAATGTAGCCAGAGAGATTGGCGCACATGCAGGAGTTGTCGGGAGTCATCAACCAACAAAAGTTCTCTTTCCTTCTCTTTTCTCTGCGTTCTGTTCTCGGTTAGAAAATCCCAAACTCCCTCAACCAAAAACTTATACGCATCCCCGCTCTCTCCGGTCGTCGCCCAATTGTGCTATCCACCGTCAACCATCCTCGCGGGCCACTACCCTTCAAGCCCGCTGCCCTTGATGTTGATCACAGCCTCGTCGGCCATCGCTCGAGCTTTCCACCCCTGACGCCAGTCATACACACGCCATCTACTTTTCTGCTCTTGATGTCAGCCAAACCTCTGTAAGCCCAAGGTAATATATCACATGCACACAGAACAACGGCATTGGAAAAAATATCAACAAAATTCTGTTATTCCACATAGAATGCTTGGAAATGATGTAATACCTGCAGTGAATCTGTGAGCAAAGAACAGGTTTCGAGAGTACTGATAGATATTTACAAAGTTGCTGAAGTCAGACTAATTTGTAAGTGTGCCTTCAATTTGAGACAGCTATAATGATGCGGAGGGTTATCTGTTCAATTTTAACATAGAAAGCACCATCGCACAGAAATGCCTAAGGCAGGTTGCAGGTTCAGGAAAAAATAAGAACCACTGACGTAGATCTTAATAACTTTAGCAAATGATATTTTCCTTTGATTATTAATTAGAGGACTTTTTTTTATTTAAGCACTTATTGTGAAAAGCAGTAAAGTGCTTAAATGAAAAAAAAATCATCAAAAAGGATGAAAAAACTTGATGCGATTGAAATGTGGCTCTACAGAAGGCTGCTGTGGATATCATGGATTGGGAATGTAAGCAATGATGTTTTTGAAGGGAGGGAAAAGAAAAGAAAATTAATACTGAGCATCAGGAAGAGACAGCTAAAGTTCCTGGGACATGCAATGAGGAAGGAGGGCTTGGAGAACCTGATACTGACTGGCCAGAAGAGGCAGGGGAAACCAGTGGATAACATATTTGAAGGGCCTGTTCGGGTGGATGACAGAAAGAGGGTTGTGTGGTGCAACAAGAGAAAGCGTGCTAAGAGCCACCAGGGGTAGGAAGACGTGGAAGACCATGATCGCCTACGTCCTGAAAGGACGGTGCATAGAAGAAGAAGAAGAAGAAGAAGAAGAAGAAGAAGAAGAAGAAGAAGAAGACTTTACCGCTTATCTTTGGCATCCTTGAAATCCACTTTGGGACAAATGTAAAACTTATTAAATGTGTATGCCTGCAGATGACTTATAAGAAGTGAGGACTTTAAGAATAATATAAATTTCCGTTCCTTTTCAGATAATGATAAGCGTTCTGCTTCGAACAGTTAAAATCTGGTTTCATACAAAGAAAATCTAAAATTTCTTAAATTTCTCTGGAACAGTTTTCATTTCTTCATTTTATTTTTTATTTTTATTTTTTAGATACCTATGTCGATTTATCTTCGAATGAATACGCCAAGAACGCCAGGTATGATGGATGTTTTTTTGTTTGTTTTTTCTGCGATGAGGAATTCAAATTTATTCGCAACATATCTTTTTCCGGTGCCTTTCAAATCATGACGCGCCAAAGATATAATAAGCAACTAATAATAATAATAATAATAATAATAATAATAATAATAATAATAATAAAATATATATATATATAGTATATCGAGGCAGCAAGTAATTTTCTAAACATATGTTATTAAATATAAGAGACAATGAATGTCTATTATGTTTAATCATGAGCCGTTCTAAACGTCGTATTTTTGCTTTAATTTCAGTTGAAAATAAAGACAAAAATTCTCCAACATTTGGATAATTATTTATTGGTTTTCTTCTAAGCTTTCGGCTCACATGAGCCATCTTCAGAGAGGTAGTTTAAACTGAAATATTATAAAATCCACAATCACCGACGATTTTATTTTGCCAAGCGGAGTTTTATGTCAACACAAAATAAAATCGTCGGTGATGGTGGATTTTATAATATTTCAGTTTAAACTACCTCTCTGAAGATGGCTCATGTGAGCCGAAAGCTTAGAAGAAAACCAATAAATAATTATCCAAATGTTGGAGAATTTTTGTCTTTATTTTCAACTGAAATTAAAGCAAAAATACGACGTTTAGAACGGCTCATGATTAAACATAATAGACATTCATTGTCTCTTATATTTAATAGCATATGTTTAGAAAAAAAAATATATATATATATATATTAATGCAGGTTTCATTGAATAATATAGATAAGTTCTGTCTATTAATTTTGTGTAGGATCCGTTCATACTGTCTGATATACTTGATGGTGATATCGTTGAAAGACAACAAAAAATCACAGTAATTGTTGATTTTTTTATCGGGTCTAAGCTTTCGGCTCACATAAGCCATTATCAAAGAGTAAATATTAACACACAGTAAACATAGAACATTTAAGCTATTAACAATAAAGAGAATTAAATTGAAAATATAAGTCCATCCCTACCGTGGCGGATGGCCGAAGACAGTGACAAAATAGTGGCGTTGTGGTCCCTGATCTGATTACAGGCATTTGAGTACGTTATTGGAAATATCAAAATTGATTGTATTCAATCCAGGTTTAAATTGTTTAATGTAGATTGCTTCGAGGATTTTTAGTTTCTGTTTATTATTTTCTTGTTTAAGTATGTACGTGTTATCAACAAGCGTTTTTCTCAGAAGTGTGCGTTGATAACCGTGTTGTTTATATATATATATATATATATATATATATATATATATATATATATATATATATATACTATAGTCATCCGCAGACAGATCTGTTTCGCTGTATCACAGCTCATCAGTACGGTTAGACTCCGATTGCTTTTTAACCCAGGATTGAAACCCGACACACACACACACACACACACACACACACACACACACACACAGAGAAACAAAGTTCCATTTATAAATAAGTTTAGTGGGTGGTTTTCTAATCAAGATGAAAGCTATAGACATGGTAGTTGTCATTATTTAGAAACGGATTTTTACCAAATATGAATTTTGCACTTTTGTCTGTTATATCATTCAAGTTAAGCTTTACTTTTTTTATTTTGTTGCAGCCTCAAATTCTATGGAAGTTTTCTTGATTGGAAATGTGGCGATAATAAATAAGGAACAGGTTGAAGCTGATTTGATGAAACTGTTGGCTCATCAACTTGCAATGAAGGAAACGGACCTCAATATAGATATTGAATTAACAGACATACCAAACGATCAGTAAGTCTCCAACATGGCCGGCCTTATATCAGATAAGACCAAATCAATTTTGCTATTTAACACATACCTAGAGAGAGAAGATATAGATTAATACCTTTTCCAATAGTATTTGCGCGTCTGTGGAACTCCCTTCCACAAGTCTGCTTTCCCGACAGTTACAATCTCCAGGTGTTTAAATGTAGGGTCAATAGACACCTCCTATCACACTAACTCCCAACTATTCTCACAACACTCTCATCTACCCAACCCTCATTCTCGGTATCCTCACCCGCCTATCACCCACCCTCTGTTATTTCCTATATTTAACCAGCCTTTCTCCACTCTACGTAGCCCCCTGCACAGCAGTGGCAGTGACATGCCTTGCTCGGGGTGAAACGCTTATAAAAAAAAAAATAAAAAAAAAAGTAAGCAACGAATTCAACAGAAATTTGAACTCGGCACTCCAATATCTTATTTTAAGTGGATATTTCTGCGGTAGACTGTTTGCCAACCAAGGCTATAAGTCTTGGTTGGCAACTGGACCACTGCAGAATGAAATGACACTCTACTGCGGGAAAAATCCTCTGCTTATTCAGTCATGGATTTAAAAAGACATGATCACCTAAACGTATATCACATTTGGCATTTAATTGACTGAATGATAGAAACTTCCTGAAAAATTATTAATTTAAAAATAATTTGTTTTAAATTAAGCATTTTTCTTGAAGCTTATATTTTAGTTTTAATCCCAAGCTAATATATTGATTGAATATTTCCAATAATCAAAATACTTTTCTGTATTCCAAAACTAATTTAAAATTATTGAGGTGATTTTATTTTTTGAAATCGCAAAACATCACTAATATTGTCTATATTTACAAACTAGCAGTATAGCCCGACGTTGCTCGGGTGCAATGAAAGCTTTAAAACTAATCCATGGTCCTGGAGCTCAGACTCAGCCTAAAGAATATTTGTGTGAATGTTTGATGAGAATCGGATAAAAATTGTGGATTTGTATTATAAGATAAACAGACACAGACACAAACATCTTGCCTTATATATATATATATATAATAGTGCAGAAAATTGATAATATATATATATATATATATATATATATACACAAAAATCTAAAGCGAGCCAAAACCTACCGCGGTTTCACACTACGGATCGTCAGGGCAAAGAAGCCTTTGCCCTGACGATCCGTAGTGTGAAACCGCGGTAGGTTTTGGCTCGCTTTAGATTTTTGTGTGTCTTTGCTCTACTTTTGTATATTTTCTTTTGTACTTTGTATCGAGCACTTTTTCTTGTGGTTGGTTCCGTTTGGGGTTTTTTTTTCTTTGCTGCGGAATATTGAATGTTTTGTTCTTGTTCCGCGGATTTCTTTTTTTTCTCCCCATTTATCCGACGCCTTAGTGCACCGGATTGTAACGGAATTAGGTTCTGTTTGTTAGTGGTTTTTTGAAGGTTTATTTTAGTATAAATTTACGGCCTACATACTTACAGAGTCTATTTAGTTATTATTTTTATATATATATATATATATATATATATATATATATATATATATATATATTATCGATTTTCTGCACTATTGTAAGAACTGCAACCTTGAAACTTCTGAATATCGTTTCTTATGTCTTTGTTTATGAATGTATCGAATTTGATTAAAATCGAACCACTCCTTCTATAACCTGATTTTTTCGATTATCGATTTTCGATATTTATCGGGGGTACCTCGACACAAAACCTAGCTAAGAACACTTGCAGACGCTTATAGTACAACTGTCTAAATTGTCAAGAAAATTGGTTCACCGTTTCGGAGTCTATAGGTAACGGATACACACACACATCCACACACACACACACACACACACACACCGACAAAGTTCCATTTATAAATAAGTTTAGATTTAGATATAAACATTAACGGCTACAAAAATAAATTTCTTAAATTTTACAAAGTTAAATAAATAGAGTGTAACAGATGTAAAAATATTTTTACCAATATTTTCTAAAGAAACACTTTTATTCATTTGTGAATAAGCCCTGAAAGTTTCATTAAAATCCAACAATTAACTGATGTTTGCAAGAATTTCCAAATCAAAGGTTTTCCCCCCACAAAAAGATACTAAAATGTCCCATACTAATTTATGGTCTTCTCTTGACAAGAAAAAAAAATTAACCAAAATTTTTAATGTTCCAGAAAGGACTAAAAAATATTTTGTCTTTAAGAATAACTCAAAGATGTTAACGATAAACCGTTGTTTTTATTAAGATTTTGGCATTTTTCATGTCCATATTTTAGCAAATCTTTGTTAAATAACTCTATAAACTGAATTCTCTAGCTTTGCGTGACAACACTGAAACGTGGATAATTCAACATATTAACCAATTTTTGTCTATATTTCTGAGATGTGCTATTGTAATTATTTGCATTGTTCGGACTGTTGTCCTAATCTTTGTTGCCATTTTCACCCTTTATTTAAATCACTGGAGTAGATTGTTCTCTTTCCATGATCTCTTCCAGATATCTTAGTTATTACCATTTAACTCTAAGTTGTTTGTTCACTACTTGAATTCTTTGCTCCGTATCATTGGTTCCCATATTGTATTCATTTCTATATCTGGCCCGCTTAGAATTTTGTGGACCAGCATATATGCGCTGATTCCTTAATTTTACGTATTTTCAACTTGATAAACTACTCTAGTATCTTTTTAAAGGTAAAAACGAAAAGGACTCATTCTCCAAATTTTCAGTTAAATTGGTCGCTTTGCATAAAGGTCACAACCTTTCCAAAATATGCTCAATCGGTTTCTTTTCTCGCACTTCCCGTCTGTGGAATTCCCTTCCATTTACTTGCTTCCCCGACATCTACAATCTCCAAGAATTTAAATGTAGAGTCAATAGTCATCTCCTATTTCACTGACTTGCATCCTCTCTCTCTCTCTCTCTCTCTCTCTCTCTCTCTCTCATGCACCTTTCTTCATCCACTCCACTTATTAGTATTTTCATACTTCTTTTACCCACTTCCTGACACTCCTATAACCTGTTACTCTTTCCCATAACATTCCTCCTACGTAACCTCCTGCACACCAGTGGCAGTAAACTGCCTTGTGATATGATTTTTAAAATGAAGTCTTGTTTTCAATAACTTTATAAGTTTATTATAAGAATATTTTGCTTGCCTCGTGATATCAGATCTTATGTGAACAATGAATTGATACTATATTTATTTATTTATTTATTTATTCATTAACAGGTCAACATCAGCGTTTGCGCTAGTAACCCTTGCAATGGCAGCGGGAAATGTCTCGACTTAGTATCAGGATTTGACTGCGTGTGCGATTTTGAATCCTCTCTCTCATGCTCCTTTCTTCGTCCACGCCACACTCATCAATATTTTTATCCTTCTTTTACCCACTTCCTGACACCCCTATAACCTGTGACTCTTTCTCGTAACCTTCCTCTTATGTAACCCCAGGAAAAAAAGTAGCAGTAAAATGCCTGGCTTGGGGCGGTATGATTATAAAAGTGTTCTAAATGGGCTCTGTATCATTGGAGGAAAACTTGCAAACGTCGTGCAAAATTCTCAGTTACTTAGATACATTCCTCTTGAGGGATTTTCCTGATTTTTGCTGTGATTTCTCCTTTTTTTTTTTTTTCACCAATCGTTAAAGGATTGTCCTGGTACACATTATCCTTGAGATACCCCCACAAATAAATATCTGAGGGGTTCAAGTCTGGTGAGTGCGGTGCCCACTCAAAGTCACACTTCCTGCTAATCAGTCTCTTCTGAAATCGCTCTACCAGCCAGGCTAAGGAGTCATTTAATGTATGGGTAGTGGTAGCCTCGTTTTGCTGGAACGTCTCTTCATTTCGATTTATCTCTTTCCGCCGTCCCAGTGATTAGTAGTTTTATATTAAAAAAATTGTAGGTTTTTTTTTTCTGTATTGTTTTGTTTTCGTTTTGTTTTTGGTGAGGGGTACTCCATATTAGAGTAATGCTCCATTTTTAGTATGATCTGAATGTTACAAAGGAGAGAGCGTTACAAGGAGGCCAACATTTTCCCGGTATCTTTAGCGATGTTTTGGGAATACGAGTTGCATTTGCTTTAGTCCTAACAAACGATAAAGGCATGGATCCTCACTGAGTGCAGAAGTGTTCTTTAGATCTGGGCAAAAGTTAGTGTCTGCTATGGTAATGCATCATACGAGTTGCATTTGCTTTAGTCCTAACAAACGATAAAGGCATGGATCCTCACTGAGTGCAGAAGTGTTCTTTAGATCTGGGCAAATGTTAGTGTCTGCTATGGTAATGCATCATACGAGTTGCATTTGCTTTAGTCCTAACAAACGATAAAGGCATGGATCCTCACTGAGTGCAGAAGTGTTCTTTAGATCTGGGCAAAAGTTAGTGTCTGCTATGGTAATGCATCATACGAGTTGCATTTGCTTTAGTCCTAACAAACGATAAAGGCATGGATCCTCACTGAATGCAGAAGTGTTCTTTAGATCTGGGCAAAAGTTAGTGTCTGCTATGGTAATGCATCATACGAGTTGCATTTGCTTTAGTCCTAACAAACGATAAAGGCATGGATCCTCACTGAGTGCAGAAGTGTTCTTTAGATCTGGGCAAAAGTTAGTGTCTGCTATGGTAATGCATCATACGAGTTGCATTTGCTTTAGTCCTAACAAACGATAAAGGCATGGATCCTCACTGAGTGCAGAAGTGTTCTTTAGATCTGGGCAAAAGTTAGTGTCTGCTATGGTAATGCATCATACGAGTTGCATTTGCTTTAGTCCTAACAAACGATAAAGGCATGGATCCTCACTGAGTGCAGAAGTGTTCTTTAGATCTGGGCAAATGTTAGTGTCTGCTATGGTAATGCATCATACGAGTTGCATTTGCTTTAGTCCTAACAAACGATAAAGGCATGGATCCTCACTGAGTGCAGAAGTGTTCTTTAGATCTGGGCAAAAGTTAGTGTCTGCTATGGTAATGCATCATACGAGTTGCATTTGCTTTAGTCCTAACAAACGATAAAGGCATGGATCCTCACTGAGTGCAGAAGTGTTCTTTAGATCTGGGCAAAAGTTAGTGTCTGCTATGGTAATGCATCATACGAGTTGCATTTGCTTTAGTCCTAACAAACGATAAAGGCATGGATCCTCACTGAGTGCAGAAGTGTTCTTTAGATCTGGGCAAATGTTAGTGTCTGCTATGGTAATGCATCATACGAGTTGCATTTGCTTTAGTCCTAACAAACGATAAAGGCATGGATCCTCACTGAGTGCAGAAGTGTTCTTTAGATCTGGGCAAAAGTTAGTGTCTGCTATGGTAATGCATCATACGAGTTGCATTTGCTTTAGTCCTAACAAACGATAAAGGCATGGATCCTCACTGAGTGCAGAAGTGTTCTTTAGATCTGGGCAAAAGTTAGTGTCTGCTATGGTAATGCATCATTAATAGGTAGATTTTCAAGTTATTGAACGATAAAAGATTGTCTTTCCCTCGTTGAAAAGTTCTGGCTTAGTCAAGTATATTTAATCGACCTCGCCACCAATGCTATTTGTGACACAAGGCGTTTTAACGTGGGGAGAGTCATAACGTATGCATATGAGCTAAGGACGAAAATTGTTGTATTTCCTAACCCTCACTACCACTGTCAAGCCGTTGTCGGTATTACACCGAACCCACCTCTTTAGTGCAGTGAGGTAGTTGCTGACGTATAGTTGGAATCCCTGAGTAAGATTTACCATTTAAAATTGGTAGAATCATATCTTCATTTACACCTTTCTAATGGTTAACTCATTTGCTGGCTTGGCCAGGTGAGAGATTTGCTGCTAGGCTGTGCTCATATACATCTTTGGGGAGTGCACCATAAACCATGATAGGATCACTATATCTTCCTAAAAATTGCTAAGCTAGAAACTTCGGATTAATCCCAGTGTTTCTTTTGTCGATAGAATAGCAGGATGTGCGTTGTGGTGGAGTGGATATAGTCTCGGAACGAGAAATCGGGGAGTCCAGTTAGAATTCCAGTTGAATTCCTTGCATTCACTTACGCTCAAATAGCCTTCGGAAAGCTATTAATCTCTTTCCTCCAGTTATGGGTTAAATAACATGACAGATTGGGTTCTATAGTCTTGGTAGAAACCAATCTACCACAGAAAGTAATGGCAACCTACTGCGGGATAATCTTCCGCCAGTCAGTCATGTCTCTTTCGGGACGTGATCATCCAAGCGTGTATCACGTATGGCACTTAACTGACTGGCTGAATATAATAGTTGGAAATATGATTAAGGCTTCTACTGGGCAGAAAATGGGGGATCGTTTTTTATTGTTATGAAGTAATAAATTGATCCCCCACTAATTACTACTTAATAAAGTAATACATCTCTTCTCCCTATAGCTATGAGTCAAATAACATGACAGATTGGGTTCTATAGACTTGGCTGGCTACCAGTCTATCACAGAAAATAATGGCAACCTACTTCGGGATAATCTTCTGCCCAGTCAGTCAATTCTCTTTCGGGACGTGATCGTCCAAGTTTGTATCACGTATGGCACTTAACTGACTGACCATAGCAAAGTGACCAATGCAAATACCGAATCTGTTGAAGGCAGAAATCATCGCTGCAAATGTGGAAGCTTTTTTCGTCTACACATTTTTTCTTTTAAAACGGTGCATTTAAACAAAATTTCAAAATTTATGATACTAGAATTTTTCGCAACACACTTACGGATGTTGAAATCCTCACAGTGTTTTGTATTGTTAAAGATATCGCTAACACTTTTTGTCGAGATTTATAAACTCTATGTTTCATTAAATTTCGAAAACCAATTAATTTGAATAAGTTGTTCTGTTTGCAAAATATTTTGTCAAAGACCCTACTTCGCTGCTTAATAATTTCATTAATTTAATTTAGTGGGGAAAAATACATTCTTAGGATTTCTTACGCTTGAGCATGCAACATACAATTGGCCATACATGAATATTTCTTTCTCGAGCCAAATTCCAACCTTTTAAAACGTTTTGATTTATTTATAGATTTCGTAAACGCAGGGCGAACTGAAAACTGCATTCTTGTATATAAAATCTTAAAGACCAGATATGCAAAAATAGCCTTACATATTTATTAAACAGATATTTGTTGTTTTTCTCATTAAAATGTTTTTACAATAATCGGAGTATTTTTTATGCTAAATTAAAACATTCAATTTTTTTCAAAATTTACTTAAAATTTATTGTTAAGCTAAGCACTCTAGTAAAAGCAACTGTACCTTGTAGCTCTTTACCTGTTTGTACTTCTCCCCCAAATATGATTCAGATCGGTCAATATATGGCTGTTTTAGAGGGTGTGGTGAACGGACAGACTAACGGAAGTGACAGAATTTTATATATAGCCAGATTAACATTAAAAATCTTAGAGATATTTATCTCAAAGTTTAAGAGTTGCATTTAAATATTCTTTTTAAATGTCACTGACATTTTTTAAAACTCGCTTTTTTATTTTAAATGTTCACACTTCAAAATTCTAATGAACAATTAACATACACCGGAAATGAAGTTGTAACTGTCTCCATTTTGTGGCAAAATCTTTCAAAATGTCTGCTCATATTAAAAAAAAATTATGGAATTGCCAAACTTGTAAGTTCCTCATTACTTTTTTTAAATTCGTAGCAAATAAGCAAATCGCAAATATGGCACAAAACAATTTCTGTTTAATAACTGATCATTCTGTCTTCATGATTTATAAGGCAAACAAATTAGATAAATTTATTAGAATTAATGGTATATTTTCCAGATCAATTAGCCTAAAACCTTATGGAATCGCCTCCTAATCGTCATTAAAACTGCTTTAATCAACATAAAGATTTCAGGCTGCCATGAACATGGCTGATGCTAACTTTTCAAGAAACAACACTTTTGCTTTTTAGGCCTCACTTTTTTCACTGACATGAAATAGATCAACTATATCGATTTATTTGATACGTTTACTGCGAGGAAAGTTGGTTCAGTGCATCGTTCAAGAAGATTTTCGCGTCAGAAACCATTTTGCACATTTATAAATCTACCAACTGCAATTGATGTTTAGTCATTTCTTCTCGTTTTTTTATTTTTTTTTTCTACTCGTTTTTCCTTTACTTACTTTCTGAGTTCTTGTAAGTTCCTTTTGTGTCTGCTATCAAAACCGTGTCATCTGCATATCTGATGTTGTTAAGATCGTGGCCAATCTGACCTTAATCTCTGGCAATTCATGCATGGATAGCGCGTTATAATCAAAAGGATGCAATCTTCCTTTAACACTTTTGACACTTTGAAAATCTTCCACAAAATCAGGTCCCTTCCCTTGAACGTCTATTCGGACTCAAGCTCTCCCCAAACCTCAAGTGGAACTCATACACCCGATCTATTGCTAATGATGCTGGGGAAAATGGTTGCTACGAGATGCCTTCAATAAGTTTCCGGACCTTTTTATGTAGCGGCATTTAAAATTATTATAGGCCTTTGAAATTGTATTATGTTATTACTCTACAACGGATGAGATGACAGACCTGTTTTTATCATTTTAGATTGAAAGGGATAGCTGCAGCGAACTTTGAACACACCCTACTAAACCCTGGTCGTCACAGCTGATGTATTTTTGAAAGTGCAGTCCGGGCGAGAGGGCACATTGGAAGAACGATACGCAATAAAGTTTTGCGTTAAACTTGGAAATAACGCCACGGAAACGTATGGATTGCTTCAGATTGCTTACGGACACTCCTGCATGGGCCGATCATCGGTTTTTATGTGGCACAAGAGATTCAAGGAAGGCAGAGAGTCTGTGAACGAGGATGATATGTTTGGGAGGAGTTGGGAAGTCAGAATACCAGAGTTAGTGGAGCAAATCCGTAATTTTATGAATGAGGACCGTCGTGTGTCTATAGAGACATATATGGCCGTATCTGACTACTGGGCACACCGGGCACGGGTCCGGACCGATCCGTGCAATCATAGGGAAAATCCGGGCAAGGAAAAAATATCTTTGTCAGAAATCAAACTAAACAATTCAGGAAGAAAGAAAGAAAGAAAGAAAGAAAGAAAGAAAAACGAAGAAAACATCCGAATGAACGCGGTAAAAATCTGTTTGTTTATTAATTTTCAGAGTAAAGACTGGTTATACTCAGAAAGTCCGAACCCGATTTCCTGCTTTCGTTCACGTTCTGTGGCTAATTTCCTTTGGAATATCCGAAAAAATCCGCAAACACATAGTTTCCGGAAACGGATGACACTGATGACGTCATCAGTCAGTCAGTTAAGTGCCATACGTGATACACGCTTGGGCGATCATGTCTCGAAAGAGACATGACTGACAGGGCAGAAGATTATCACGCAGTAGGTTGCCATTGCTTTCTGCGGTAGACTGGTTGCCGATCAAGGCTACAGAACATTAATCTGTCCTATTATTTAACCCATAACTGGAGGGAAGAGACGGATTAATACCTTTCCCAAGGGTATTTGCGCGTAAGTGAATGCAAGGAATACGAGTGGAATTAGAACTCGGCTTCCCGATTTCTCATTCCGAGCCGATATCCACTGCACCACGACGCACATTGTCAACTAATAAATCCGGGCAATGTTCTCTGTGCCCGGTGATTTTTTTTAGCATCAGCTTCGACCCTGGAGACATAAGTACAAAGTTTGATGTCAGTGTGGGAACTGTACACACAATCATTCATGAGCGACTAAAACTGCGGAAGATTTGTGCGAAGTTTGTCCCAAGGGTGCTCAGTGGAGAACAGAAGGAAATACCTCATAACGACAGCAGGGAGATGGCCGAGTTTATTGATTCAGATCCCGAAATTCTTGAGGCCCTGGTGACTTGTGATGAAAGATGGAGCCACTGCACTTTCAAAAAACGTCAGCTGTGATGACCAGGGTTTAGTAGGGTGTGTTCCAAGTCCTGCTGCAGCTGTCCCTTTGAACCTGTAATGATAAAAATGGGCCTGTCATCTCATCAGATTTATAGTAATAACATCATACAATTTCAAGAGCCTATAATAATTTTAAATCAGTCAGTCAAGTGCCATACGTGATACACCCTTGGGCGATCATGTCTCGAAAGAGACCTGATTGACTGGGCAGAAGATTATCCCGCAGTAGGTTGCCATTGCTTTCTGCGGTAGACTGGTTGCCAGCCAAGGCTATAGAACCCAATCTGTCCTGTTATTTAACCCATAACTGGAAGGAAGAGACGGATTAATACCTTTCCCAAGGGTATTTGCGCGTAAGTGAATGCAATGAATTCAACTGGAATTCGAACTCGGCTCCCCGAGTTCTCGTTCCGAGCCGATATCTACTGCATCACAACGCACATACTCGCAATTTTAAATACCTCTACAATAAAGGCCCGGAAACTTATTGAGGGCACCTCGTACATTTCACTGTTCCAGTAAGTATCTGACGCCCTCTGTTTTACTGTATATTCGCAGGTGAACAGATAGAAAAATGGTATTTTTTTTTATTTTGCACCCGAAGGCCTTTATCCCTTCAATTTCTTTCGAATCATTTTTATTTCCGTGCAAATGTATATGCTGAACTCCAATCAACAAATAGATAATCAAGAAACCTACCTTTTTTTTAATATTATCGACCAGAAAATATCGAACTTCTCGCTCTTTATCTCACCCACAACCACCATTTTAAAATGTTATTCGCTGCAGAATGACTTTAGGCGTAGGAAGCTAATTTCGGCCTATTTACTTCCTTTGTGCAATTACTACGCGATTTATTTATTTATTTTTTTCGGAACTCAATTTCAGCAGAAAGTTGCGTGTATTTGCGTGTTTTCTTTTTTTTTTTTTTTTTTTTGGCGGGGGTATAGAATTTTTTTTAAGAAAATTAACCTTTCAAATAGAATTTTTTTTTAAAGTTAACTTTCAAATGTATGAAAATAAGTGTAGTTTAATTAACCTTCAAATACATTACGTGTATTTGCGTGTTTTTTCTTTTAATTAACCTTCAAATATATAAATACCAAAAAAAAAAAAAAGGAAAGAAAAATACACGCAATATATTTGAAGGTTAATTAAACTACACTTATCACTTATTTTCATATATTTAAAAGTTTACTTCGACGGAAAAAATGAAATAAAACGACAATTATCACTTATTTTCATATATTTGAAAGTTAAATTTCTTCTGATATTAAAAAAAAAAAGAAAAAAAACACGCAAATACACGCAATGTATTTGAAGGTTAATTAAACTCCAAAGATGTTTTTGAAAGATTTGAAGGATTAAAGGCCTTCGGGTGCTAAATCAAAAATTTACCAAAAAAATATATTATCTCTGTTGGAACTGCCCAGTTCTCACGTGCCTGTCTTGATAAAAGCATCTACGCGGCCTTGTGGGTGAGGAATTATTTTCCCTCTATAACCACTTTCCTACAGACGAAACGTCGCTAGACTCTTGTTACTCTGATTTTATTTCCATGGCATGTGGTCTGAAGAGCTACATTTCTTAGTCTCATAAACCCCGACCATTGCAATTGGGACCCGCCGTACCACAAGGAGGCATCATCCCCATTCTCTTCCTATTCCATTAGTAAGGAGTAAGTTCTATTCGAATAGCTTTGGGAAACAAACTCCCGACAGGGTGCTTTTCCGATCTACAATTTTAACCTCTGCAAGTCTAACGTTAACCATTCTCTTTCCTGCATAATATCATAAACTTGACTTCTCTTTCCTTACGCTCGTCTAACACCAACAGTAACCCTTTTCCTTGAGTAGCTCCTGGAATTTGTACTGGGTTAGCATATCTATACAACAGAGGCTTTCTTTGAGCAGTGGGAAATTAATTATTATTATTATTATTATTATTATTATTATTATTATTTCATTATAAATCGATTTCTGCTATAGTCGCACTACCTACCAAGTCTGCAGGAAGACCTAAGGCAGGTAGTGATGTGTTGTTATGGCTCCATTTCATGTTTTTTTCTAGCTTCCCTAACATCATTAGCGTTACATAGACAAAGTTCTCCTTAATGTGTGGGCTGTACTTAATAAGACATTTTTTTGTATATCTCTTAAGCTGGGGTTTCCAGGGATTCTTTCAATGTGTTGTTTTGTTCCATTTTTTATCATTCCAAGTGCACCTACTATCACTGGCACAACTCTTGTTTTCAATTTCCACATTTTTTCTATTTCAATTTCCAGGGCTTTATATTTTGACTGTTTTCCGAATTCCTTGGTTTCTATGTAACAATATGTTGGACAAGCCATATCAATTAATAAGCAAGGTTTTTCTTTCTGGTTTTTAACAATAATGTTCGGCCTATTTGCTTCAATTTTCTGTCTGTACAGATGGTGTAATCTCATGGAATGGTGACATCTTCTATTTTTGTAACCGGTGCTGGGTGATGTTCATACCAGTGTTTGCTTACATATTTGTTTACATATTGTCCAGTGTAAATATTGCTCCACTCTATCGTGACGATTTTTTTATTTATTTGGGGCAAGCACAGAACAGCCTGAGATTAGATGTTCTATTGTTTCTTGGTATTTATCACAGAACCTGCATTTTGGATCCATATTATTATGTATAATATTTGCCTGAAAGTTCCTAGTGAAAAGACTTTGGTCTTGGGCAGCCTAAAGCCTTCAGTTTCAGATTTTAATCCAGATGCACGTAACCACCGATGAGTATTGACTTTATCAAAATTAGGTTTATTAGCACGTTCTGGATATTAGCCATGCAAAGGTTTGTTTTGCCAGCGTTGTTTTATTGATTTTGAGATTTATCCTTGACTTTCTTTTTCATATTTTTGCCGCAATAGTTGGTTCTTGGCTTCTATTTTGTTTTTCTACAGACTCTACTAAATGTAAATCTTGTTTGTATTTACTGCCTTCTTTTATATTGAATATTTTTCTTTCTTTCTTCATGTTGCCTTACTAATTGTATCATCCAGTCCTTTGTTGTTTCTATGCATGTGAGTAAGCCAATAGTCGTTGTCTTGTATGACAATTCTAGCTGAATAAGACCACTTCCACCTTCTTTACGGGGTATGTATAGGCGGTCTACATCAGCCTTTGGATGATGCATCTTATGTTTAGAATGGAGTTTTCTTGTCTTAGAATTCATTCGTCTGATGTTGTTTAGAGTCCAGTTCAAGATGTTGAAGCTATATTGGACCACTGGGATGGCAATGTTATTAATGGCCATAATTCTGTTCTAAGAATTCAATTCAGCTTTTAGTATCAGTTGTAACCTTCCATAGTACTCTTTACGCACTATTTCTGTCATTTTTATGGTGGATTCTTTCACTCTCGTTTACATCTAGATACTTATAAGCTTCTCCTTGCTCTAAGTCTTTTATTGTTCCAGTAGGGTCTAAGCTAATTGCGGATGTTTGCTGTAGTGATCCTCGTAAAACTGTAGCTTTAGCACATTTATTCAAATTGAATTTTATTCCAATATCTTTGCTGAAGCATTTTACGTTTTACAGAAGACCTTCCAGATCATTGTCATTCTTAGCATACAACTTAATTCATGTAAAATAGATGGCTTATTTTCTTTTGAGCTATTTTATAACCACATTCTGTCTTGTTAAGTTGACTGTTTAATGCTATTAATGATATACAAAATAGTAAGGGAGACAAAGAGTCACCTTGTAATATACCTCTTTTGATGTTTATTTCGCCAGACTTATAGGTTCCATTTATATGATTGAGGTAAATGGTTGTTTTCTATATCGACATTGTTTGATGAAATTGATGATGACGCGTAATACCTTGTACATATTTAAAATCTTTAAGATCCAGGAATGTGGTACACTATTGAATGCCTTACGATAATCTATCCAGGCAGTAATAAGATTTTTCTTTCTGGTTTTTAACAATAATGTCCGGCCTATTTGCTTCAATTTTCTGTCTGTATAGATGGTGTAATCTCATGCTTCTTTGCATTGAAGCAGCTTTCCTAGTAATTGGTCTCTAAATCCGTAACAGCCACGTTTGCACCCTCTTTGTTCAAGCAGTAGTATTTCATTTCTTTCTAAGAAGAAATAGATGTTAATAGTTTGTATTTTGTCGAAAGGCATGTAATTGGTCTGTAGTTTTTCGGGTTATTTGTGTCACTATTCTTGGGTAGAAGAAATGTAATTTCTTTGATCATCCATGCAGGAATCTTAGTGGGATCCTCAACCATTTCTTGAAGTTCTTTGGCTAGTTTTTTATGTGCTGTATTTAAATAATATAGCCAAAAGTTAGGAATTTTATCTATTTCTGAAAATTTCCAATTGTGTGCTTTTTTCAGTGCACATTTAACATCCTCTTCTGTGATTCCAGCCCACGTCCGTTCTGATTTATTTTTGATTCGTTCTATCTCTAATCCAAACTGCTTCTTTGTTATGTTCTTTAGGGAAAGCCCACATTTTTTCCCAAAACTGTATCACCTCTTCCATTTTTTTTTTTTTTTTTTTTTGTGTGAGGCGGGGACTGTCACTTAATTCTTTTTTTTACCTATTTCTCTGGAAAATTTCTTTGCATCAGTTTGAAAAATCTTGTTTCGTTTGTAGAATCTTGATCTTTTCTCATAGCGTCTTATTCTTTGAGCCTTCAGTTGTATTGTTTGCTTTATTTTTTCCTTAGTTGATAGGACTTCATTTTCATTTCTAATTTTGTATTTTCTTTCGACTTTTCTGACTTTTCTAGTTCTTACATTTATTCCTCTTGTCAGTTCATCGAGTACTGATAATTCACTTCTAAGTTGTTTGATTTCTTTTTCTATTTTTCTTTTCCAAGTTGGATCTTCATGTCTGCGAGACTGCCTTGTTTTTAATTCGATGTTCAATTTTTTGTTGCTTCTATTGCTAATGCACATATTGCTTCATTGAGATTTATATAAGTGTTTTCTTCATCCAAAATTAATTTGAGTGCTGCATTGTACAGCTTAATAGTTTCGAGGTTACGATTATTATTATTATTATTATTATTATTATTATTATTATTATTATTATTATTATTCCTTTGATTTCTGCGTATACACATTTCCTTCCGGGTCTTAACCAGGTACCTAAGGTCAGAAATAGCTTCATGGCATTTTCCACTGATTATTTATCTTATTTTATATATATATATATAAAAAAGAAAAACATACTAAGATCATACACATTTTACATGAATAAAGTTCTTCATATGTGACCTTTACCTGTGGGTTTTTTTTTTTTGTATTTTTTAAGGCATGACCTACCAGGAATCCCTTCAATTATTCTATCGAAACCTTTTCCAGCCATTCCGAGGGATCCAACTACAACTAAATTATTGATGTCATCATCTGCCACATTTTTTAGATTTCCGTTTCAAGATCCTTGTATTTAGACAGTTTTTTTTAATCTTCAAAGACATATTGCAATCTCCATGTTCTGCCATGTAAATTATTATTATTATGTCATTTTTCATCATATTTAGATTTCTGCATTGGTCTCACTACCAACCAAGTCTGCGGGGAGACCTAAGGCAGGTAGTGGCGTGTTGTTATGACTCCATTTCATGTTTTTCTATCCTCCCTATCATCCCCAGCATTACATAGATAACGTTTTCCTTAGTGTGTGGGCTGTACTTAATAATACAATTTTTTGTATATCTCTTAAGCTGGGGTTTCCAGGGATTCTTTCAATGTGTTGTTTTGTTCCATTTTTTATCATTCCAAGTGCACCTACTATCACTGGCACAACTCTTGTTTTCAATTTCCACATTTTTTCTATTTCAATTTCCAGGTCTTTATATTTTGACAGTTTTTCAAATTCCTTGATTGCTATGTTACAATCCGCTGGACAAGCCATATCAATTAATAGACAAGTTTTCTCCTTCTGGTTTTTAACAATAATGTCTGGCCTGTTTGCTTCAATTTTTCTGTCTGTGTAGATGGTGTAATCCCATAGAATGGTTACATCTTCTATTTCTGTAACCGGTGCTGGATGATGTTCATACCAGTGTTTGTTTACAGCTTTTCCATAATGTTTGCACATTGCCCAATGTAAATATTGCCCAACTCTATCGTGGCGATTTTTATATTCGTTTGGGGCAAGCACAGAACAGCCTGAGATTAGGTGGTCTATTGTTTCTTGGTGTTTATCACAAAACCTGCATTTTGGATCCATATTATTATGCATAATATTTGCCTGAAAGTTTCTCGTGAAAAGACTTTGGTCTTGTGCTGCAAGTATAAATCCTTCAGTTTCAGACTTTAATCCAGATGCACGTAACCATCGATGAGTATTAACTTTGTCAACATTGGATTTATTGGCACGTACTGGATATTGGCCATGCAGAGGTTTGTCTTGCCAGCGCTGTTTCATCTTTTCAAGAGCTTTATCTTTGGCTTTCATTTTCATATTTTTTGCCGCAATAGTTGGTTCTTGGCTACTGTTTTGCTTTTCTACAGAATCTACTAACTGTAATTCTTGTTTGTATTTACTGCCTTCTTTTATTATTGAATATTTTTTCTTTCTTTCTTCATGTTGCCTTACTAATTGTATCATCCAATCCTTTGTTGTTTCTATGTATGTTAGTAAGCCAATAGTTGTTGTCTTGTATGACAATTCCAGCTGAATAAAACCCCTTCCACCTTCTTTACGGGGTATGTATAGACGGTCTACATCAGCCTTTGGGTGATGCATCCTATGCTTAGAAAGAAGCTTTCTTGTTTTAGCATCCATTCGCCTGATGTCGTTTAGAGTCCAGTTTAAGATGTTGAAGCTATATTGGACAACTGGGATTGCAAGGCTATTAATGGCCATAACTCTATTCTGTGAATTTAATTCAGTTTTTAATATCATTCGTAGCCTTCTATAGTACTCTTTACGCACTATTTCTTTCATTTTTTTATGGTGAATGTTTTCGCTCTCATTTACACCTAGGTATTTATAAGCTTCTTCTGGTTTCAATTCTTTTATTGTTACAGCAGGGTCTAGGCTAATTGAGGATGTTTCTTGTATTGATCCACGTAAAACTGTAGCTTTAGCACATTTATTCAAATTAAATTTCATTCCAATGTCTTCGCTGAAGCATTTTACAGTTTGCAGAAGACCTTCCAGCTCATTATCATTCTTAGCATATAACTTTAAGTCATCCATGTAAAATAGATGGCTTATTTTCTTTTGGCCTATTTTATAACCACATTCTGTCTTATTAAGTTGACTGGTTAGTGCTATTAATGATATGCAGAATAGTAAGGGAGATAAAGAATCACCTTGAAATATACCTCTTTTGATGTTTATTTCATCAGACTTATCGGTTCCATTTATATGATTGAGGTAAAGGGTTGTTTTCCATATAGACATGCACTGTTTGATGAAATTGATGATGACGGGCGATATCTTGTATATATTTAAAGTCTTTAAAATCCATTCATGTGGCACACTATCGAATGCCTTTCGGTAGTCTATCCAGGCAGTACTAAGATTTTTCTTTGTCTTGTAGCAGTTTTCCAGGATCATTTTGTTAATTAGCAATTGGTCTTTACAGCCATAACAGCCACGTTTGCACCCTTTTTGTTCAAGCGGTATCATGTCATTTCTTTCTAAGAATAAATATGTTTGTTTTGTTAAAATAGATGTTAGTAGTTTATATGTTGTCGGAAGACATGTAATTGGTCTGTAGTTTTTCGGGTTGTTTGTGTCACCATTCTTGGGTAGAAGAAATGTAATTCCTTTTGTCATCCATGCAGGAATTTTAGTGGGATCGTCAACCATTTCTTGGAGTTCTTTGGCTAATTTTTTATGTGCTGCATTTAAATAATATAGCCAAAAGTTAGGAATTTTATCTATACCTGGAGTTTTCCAATTGTGTGCTTTTTTTAGTGCAAATTTAATATCATCTTCTGTAATTCCAGACCATGTCTGTTCGGGTTTATTCTTCATTCGTTCTATCTCCGGCGTAATCCAATGTACTTCCTTGCTAGGTTCTTTAGGGCAAGCCCATATCTTTTCCCAGAACTGTGTGACTTCTTCCATTCTGGGGGGTACTGTCACTTCAATTCTTTTTTTACCTATTTCCCTGTAAAATCTCTTTGTATCAGTCTGAAAGATCTTGTTTTGTCTGTAAAATTTTGCTCTTTTTTCATAGCGTCTTATTCTTTGAGCCTTCAGTTGGATTTTTTGCTTTATTTTTTCTTTATTTGATAAGACGTCATTTTCATTCCTGATGTTATATTTTTTTTCGGCTCTTCTTCTTTTCCTAGTTCTTACATTTATTCCTCTACTCAGTTCATCCAGTACTGACAGTTCACTTCTTAGTTGTTCGATTTCTTTTTCGATTTTTCTTTTCCAAGGTGGATCTTCACGTCTGCGTGACTGCCTTGTTTTTATTTTGATGTTTAATTTTTTTGTTGCTGCTGTTGCTGATGCATATATTACTTCGTTAAGATTTGTATTCGGGTCTTCATCCAGTATTGATTTCAGTGCTGCATTGTACAATTTAATAGTTCGGAGGTTTTGTTTTGTTGGTTGGAATTTTGGGAGCTGTTCACGTTCCTCCATTGTAATACTTTGTATTTGACTTAGCTGGTTTTTTATTTCTATCTTGGCTTCTTGTATATTGTTATTTTCTGTCAAATAATTATCTTCGATGTGTTCTGAACTAATTTTATTTTTGTCTTTTAACTGACTCAGACTCAGATCGCACCTTTCCAGCACTTTTAGACTTACATCATTATCTTCGCAGTGATTTGCGTGTTTCACGGTTTCTACATTATGACCTGTGATTTGTTTGATGTTATTACTTTTTATTTCTGGTTCCGGTTCCTTTTCATATTTTGTTGATTCGACTCTTCTTGTTACAATTCTTTTAATTTCGTGAATCTCAGCCTCTGACAGTCGGTTATTACGAATAATGTACCTACGTACATTGGCCAATTTATTTTCGTCAATATACTTTCTATTTGTTTGACCAACTTTTTCACGCCAAATGTCATATGTTTGGCGAGTCATGTTTTTTTGAGGTTTGAGTAACGCTTCATGAAATGCAGTCATAACGACTTTGTACTCCTCACGAGACCATTTTATTTTTTCTTTCTTTAAATATACGGTTGTAGATCTAGCTGGTGAATTTTCAGGACCATCATTAGGATTATCCTGGTTGTGGGGACCTGAAGATACATTCTTTGTGTAGGAGTTTGTTCCTATGGCAGATTTTTCGACCTTTATTATTATTATTATTATTATTATTATTATTATTCGAACAGTTTTTAACCGGAGATCTTGCAGGATGCGAATTCTCCATTAAGTTGTGCAATCTCAAACAGCGAGCACTTTTCGCAGAATGTTTGCAATGCCAAGCAACGCGGACTCCTGAAGCAATGAGATACCAGGTTTTATTCCAATTTTCTTAATGTTCAACTTTAAGTTCAGTGGCGAAAGCTAAGACAGTAGTGGGCTGAATGTCAAACATACTGGCAAGTCTAACCCTGGTGTCAGCGTATTTCTCGAGCTTGTTAATTTTTTGACCTGGATATTATGATCAAAAGGAACATCCACGTCAAGGAATAGTCATTTTCTTTTCTTTTTTTTTTTTTTTTTAATGATGACGCTCTCTGGTGGTCTCAAGGGTGCGGTCTTTATCGATGTTAAAATCACACAAGATATCGCCTTGGCTTTTCTTAGTCACCTTTTCTGACGAATTATCATTATTGTTAAAACGGCTACACTAAATGTAATAATCTTATCAAGGTACCGGTGACATTCATCGGTACCAGCTTATCGATAATATCTAAATATGCCTCAACACACTCATATAATTAACCAGCTAAGAATTACAGATCCAACTTGATATCTTTTATTTCTATCTTAATTGTAAATCTGGTCGGTTTGATAAGGTCAAATAGGCAGAGGATCTAATATAATCTACATTCTGTTATTACATGAGGCAAGGAATGGCTTGTTAATTTTAAAGCTTTTAAAATGAGACTGCGCTTTTTTAATCGTCTGGGAGGACCCTTTTTATCTTCCATCAACATAACTGATGCTAACCTCCACAAGAGTGGCTCATTATGAATTCTTAGACGAATATTTTTCCATTGATATGAAGCTAAAAGATTTTATTGAATCAATTTCTAGGTCTACTGCTAAGAAAGTAACCTGCGTCGCATTATACGATCCTTATCGTTATAATATATCTTATATATTTATAAGTCTACCATTCGACCTTATTTGAAATATTGTTGCCACACTTGGTTTGGTGTTCCTGCTACATATTTACATAGACATACTTGATAAAATCAAAAGAAGAATCTGCAATGTTATTAGTCCTGACCTAGCATCCCGGGTTCAGTCACATTTAGACGGCCGTAACATAGCTTTTCTGTGTCTTCTCTATAAATACTATTTTTGCGATTGTTCTGATGAACTCTCCTCAATGACACCGAGACTTTACGAAATTAATCGCAGTTCGGCTAAGAACAAGAAATCGGGGAGGTGAATTAAAATTCGATGTCAATTTCCTTGCATTCACGTACGCGCAAATACCCCTGGGAAAAATATTAATCCGTCTCTTCTCTCCAGTTATGGGTTAAATAACAGGACAGATTGGGTTCTATGGCCTTGATTGGCAACCAGTCTACTGCAGAAAGCAATGGCAACCTACTGCGGGATGATCCTCTGTCCAGTCAGAAGCGTGTATCACGTATAGCACTTAACTTACTGACTGACTAGATTGGCGACAAGGTCTCATCATTTTACAGTAGAAATGGCTAGATATAGCTGTAAGTTCTATGCTAATAGTTTCTTCTATCCCACTTCCCGCTTATGGGGATATCTTCCGGATTCTTACTTGCCAATCAACTTTGATCCTCAAAAATTTAAATATAATGTCAATCGTTATCTTCTGATTTCTTAATTCTTGTTCTTTTATTGTTCTATCTCACTAATCATTTTTCTGATATTTTCTAACACTCAGTAACCCATTGAGTCTTAGAGGCTTTCTTACCTTGTTTGGGGTGCAATCACAAAAAGAACTGAATATAAATAGTTTTAGGGGTAAAATTATGTTGTTTTTGGTTCGAGTGGTAATTTGCTTTTCATAAAATGTTTTCTGTTTTGTTTTCTCTAGCAATATGTTATGCCCGCTATCATGTAATATATCTACTTATACGGAGTGCGGTCAAATGAGTGACGGTGGTGGTTTCGGATCAGTGCGATACCTCACTGTCACGTGGTCACGATCTCCGAGACACTTGTTGCCGCAGCTGCTAGCCCCCGTCGCGTCGCGGCGTCTCACTTTTCTCCTTTTCTCTTCCCGTTATGCCTTGCGCGTCGTCCGCGACAGGTTTCCGATCGCGGTGTCGCCCCATGTCTACCGCTATGTCAGTCGGCGATTAAAACGGCTCTTTGTGGAGAGCCAGCTCCTCTTCGGGTAAACGGCGCGTGTCGGCTCGCACACGCACCTGTCTTACCCATTGCTCAGCGTCTTTCTCGGCATAAGAGCGTACGTCCGGAAGCAAACAGTTGACTCGGAATTGTTACAGACTAATACGACTAATACAATTTCTCACTTCATATTCAGTGGTACGGCTAACTTGTTTTTTTTAATTTTTTTTTTTTTTTTTGTATACAGTATTGTTTTCTATTATAGTGTTATGGTGAAATACACCTATTCTATAGTGAATAGACTCTCCCACCTAATTTAAGTTGGAGTAGTAAGAGGAACGAGGGTCAATCGATGTTGGTCGATAGTAGTCGACAGTTAGTCGAATATGAGAGTAGTCAGCGACCTGGTAAGATTACATTGCGTACTACATATTATATCAAGTTTCTAACGTTTTTTACGTCGAACCTCTTAGGACCGACTTTAGCATAAATACTAGCCTTCACTGCGAAAATAACTCTACAACATATAGCAAAAGTCCTTTTCCAATATTGTGTAATGTACTGATCAGTGAGTCAGTTAAGTACCGTACGTGATACACGCTGGGGCGATCATGTCTCTTTCGATCCATGACTGACTAGGTAGAAGATTTTCCCTCGGTAGGTTGCAATTTCTTTCTGTAGTAGACTGGTTGCCAACCAACGCTATAGAACCTAATTTGTCCTGTTATTCTGTCAAACGTAGAAAAGAGTCCTTTCAAAAACATAAAGAGTTGATGCCATTGACATATTCACCTGTATTATTTGCATCTATTTTATTTTCAGGGTGGAATTGGTTCATGTGCTGGCTACTGCCTCTACCGAAAATCTCGAAGACAAACCCAAACTGGAAAACCTCAACAGTACATGGCTCTCTATACCTTACTACGCCATCAAACGTGGCATGACTTACCCCATATATGAAGGGGAAGTTAAGCAAGAGCCTCACAGCTCAGATCCGGAAAATGCCCCGACAATTGTAAGTTAATTAGGAATTCTTTTTCTGTCAGTTTGTCTGCAAATAAAATAATAAATGCTATGAGTTTATATTTTTCCCAGTGATATTATTGTTATAAGAATCAATGGTACATTTCATTTAGCGTTCTGTGGGTACTTCGATGTGGTGTAGTAGTTAACAAGCTTGCTTCGTTAAATCTGTTGACATATGTCCTCGGGTGCTCCTGCTATTCATCTTGAGGTTCTCGACAAAATTCAAAGAAGGATCTGCAATGTTATCGGTCCTGACTTGGCAGCTCGACTTCAGTCACTTTCTTCCCAACGTGATGTTGCTTCCTTCTATTTTTTCTACAAATATTTTCATGGCAACTGATGAGTTTTCCCTCTGGTACTTCGACCACATATATTAGGTTGTCCCAAAAGTTCGTAAACATTTGCGAAATGGGTCTTTCTGGTCCAGCACAATCGAGACAAGCGATGGGTTCAGAAAGGGCAAGAAACACCGTCGGTTCCAAAACAAGATCGATTCAGCAAGAAAGTCATGTTGTGCGTTTGGTGGAACTTTGAAGGAATCGTGCATTTTGAGTTGGTTCCGAATAGTCGTGTCATCAGTGCTGAACTTTATTGTCAGCAACTTGAGCGGGTCTACGAAAAGTTAAAGCAAAAGTACTCGGATCTGATCAACCGAAAGCGTGCTTTGATGCAGCAGGACAATGCCAAGCCACACACCGCCAGGAAGACCAAACACAAGTTTGAAGAGCTGGACGGCGTTGAGGTTCTGCCACAACCAGCCTACAGTACTGACTGTGCTCCATCAGATTACGGCCTTTTTCGCTCAATGCAACACTTTCTGAAGGGCCGCCGATTCGACTCGTTTGATGAAGTCGAGGAAGCGTGTCAAGAATTCTTTGATTCGAAGCCGGCTGAATAGCACTTTGACCAGATCCGAAAGCTTGCAGATCGATGGGAGAAAGTCTTGGAAAATGATGGTCTTTGTTTTGAGCAATTATTTTTGCTGTTTTTGCGAGTAAAATTTCAATTTTTGCAAGTGTTTTCTGGTAACCTTAGATTATTGGCGAGTAAAATTTCAATTTTTTGCAAGTGTTTACGAACATTTGGGATAACCTAATATTTAATCGTGCTATTAGATTGGCATCCAGGTCCCACTCTTTTTACCGTCAAATTAATTAAATGTAACCACCTCTTCTACTCAAAACGTTTCTTTTCTCGCACTTCCTGTTTGTGGAATTAACTTCCACTCGCTTTCTTCCCTGATAGCTACAATCTTCAAAAGTTTAAATGCGACGTCAATTGTCATCTTTTATCTGCTTGATTCCCATCCATTTCTTATCTTTTCTTCGACATCTCCTGTACCTTTTTTATTCTCTCACTGTAACCCCCGGCGCACCAGTGGCATTTCTGCCTTGCTTGGGGTGAAATGGTTATAAAAAAGAACTTTTAAATCAATTTTGCTTCAGTGAACATGTCTCGAAAGGGACATGACTGACTGGTTAGAAGATTTTTCTGCAGTAGACTGGTTGCCAACCAATTCTATGACCCAATCTGTCCTGCTATTTAACCCATAGCTGAAGGGAGAAGTGACAGATTAATATCTTTCCCAAGGGTATTTGAGCATCAATGAATGCAACGAATTCAGCAGGAGTTCGAATTTGGCTCTCGTATTTCTCATTCCGAGCTGATATTCATTTCACCGACAGGCACGTCCTGTCTTATACCGAAACATATTTCTATCTTTAACTAGTCGTAACGGTTAAGTAGATTAGCTTCTTAACCACTACCCCACATCCAGACACCTTGTTTTTCTTTTTTTTATTTAGCTTAGTTTGGCACAAGGACAAAAGTATATGACATCCGGTATGATGCTGTAAGTTCTATGCTAATAGTTTCTTCTATCCCACTTCCCGCTTATGGGGATATCTTCCGTATTCTTACTTCCCAATCAACTTTGATCCTCAAAAATTTAAATGTAATGTCAATCGTTATCTTCTGATTTCTTAATTCTTGTTCTTTTATTGTTCTATCTCACTAATCATTTTTTCTGATATTTTCTAACACTCAGTAACCCATTGAGTCTTAGAGGCTTTCTTACCTTGTTTGGGGTGCAATCACAAAAAGAACTGAATATAAATAGTTTTAGGGGTAAAATTATGTTGTTTTTGGTTCGAGTGGTAATTTGCTTTTCAGTAAGGGTGACCAGTCTAGTAATACAAGAACCGAGGTTCTTGTATTACTAAAAGAACAAAATATGACCTATGTCGACCATAGACACGTGATGATGACCGGAGCGTACATGGTCAGAATTCTATGTCTATGGTAACAATCTTGACGAGGATAAGATGTTAACCTGTGTCGGCCCAGCAGATATTTGAATATAGCCGGAGGTTACATGGCCGAAATATGACCCCTCCTCTAATATGAAAATGTGATCTCCCGATTTTCTTTCTTAAGGTGATAACAAGATATGTTCTTAATTCTTTTCTTTTTCTTCTTTTTCTTCTTTTTCTTTCTTTCTCCTTTTATTTCTTAATTTATTTATTTCTTTTTCTTCTTTTTCTTTTTCTCCTTTTCTTTCTCAATTCATTTCTTTCTATTTTTCTTTCTTAATCCTTTTCTTTCTTTCTCTTTCTTTTTCTTTCTCTTTATCTTTATCTTTCTTAATACTTTTATTTCTTTCTTTTTCTTTTTCTTTCTTTGTCCTTATCTTTCTTAATTTTTTATTTCTTTCTTTTTCTTCTTTTTTCCTTTCATTTTCTTTTTCTTTCTTTCTTTTTCTTCTTTTTTCTTTCTTTTCCTTTTTTCAATTCATTTCTTTCTTTTTTTCTTTCTTTATCCTTTTCATTCTTAATTTTTTTCTTGCTTTCTTTTTCTTTTTCTTTCTTTGTCCTTATCTTTCTTAATTTTTTCTTTCTTTCTTTTTTTTCTTTTTTCTTTCATTTTCTTTTTCTTTCTTTCTTTTTCTTCTTTTTTCTTTCTTTTCCTTTTTTCAATTCATTTCTTTCTTTTTTTCTTTCTTTATCCTTTTCATTCTTAATTCTTTTCTTGCTTTCTTTTTTTTCTTTCTTTGTCTTTATCTTTCTTAATTTTTTATTTCTTTCTTTTTCTTTTTCCTTTCATTTTCTTTTTCTTTCTTTCTTTTTCTTCTTTTTTCTTTCTTTTCCTTTTTTTCAATTCATTTCTTTCTTTTTTTCTTTCTTTATCCTTTTCATTCTTAATTTTTTTCTTGCTTTCTTTTTCTTTTTCTTTCTTTGTCCTTATCTTTCTTAATTTTTTCTTTCTTTCTTTTTCTTCTTTTTCTTTCTTTATCCTTTTATTTCTTAATTCATTTCTTTTTTTCTGTTTCTTCCTTTTTCTTTTCTTTCTCAATTCGTTTCTTTTTTCTTTCTTTATCCTTTTCTTTCTAAATTTGTTTATTTTTTCTTTTTCTTGTCTTTTATCTTTTTACTCTTCATTTTTTATTCTCTTTCTTTCTCTTTTCTTTATCGTCTCCTTTTCTTTTTCTCTTCCTTTCTTCACTTCCTTGTATCTTTTTTTTTATAATCATATCGCCCCAAGCAAGGAAATTTTATTGCCACTGTTTTTCAGGGGTTTACATAGGAGGAAGATTATGAGAAAGAGTGACAGGTTATAGGGGTGTCAGGAAGTGGGTAAGGGAAGGATGAGAATACTAATGAGAGTGGAGTGGACAGAGAAAGGAGCATGAGAGAGAGAGGATGCAGGTTAGTTAGATATGAGATGACTATTGACTTTACATTTAAATTCTTGGAGATTGTAGCTGTCGGGGAAGCAAATAAATAGAGGGAAATTCCACAGGCGGGAAGTGCGAGAAAAGAAGCTGATGAAGTAGAATTTGCGTTTACAATTTATTGGTTTCACCAATAAGAATCTCTTATTCTTTTTCATTCTTTTCTTTTTCTTTTCATTTTTTATTTGTTTTTCTTTTTTTCTTTTTTCTTTTACTCTTCCTTTATTCTCTTCTCTTTTTCTTTTCTTTTATTTTCTATTCTTAATTATTTTCCATGCAATGAGGAAGGAGGGCTTGGAGAATCTGATACTAACAGGCCAGATAGAGGGGAAAAGAGACAGAGAAAAGCAGCGGATAACATATTTGAAGGGCCTGAGCAGGTGGATGACAGAATGGGGGTTGCGAGATGTTACAGAAGAAAGCGTGCTAAGAGCCACCAGGGATAGGGAGACGTGGAAAGCCATGATCACTTACGTCCTGAAAGAATAGGGCACATAGAAGATATATGCAAACTGTTAATAAGAAATTATAATGTAGAAATTAAGTGGGGGATCAAATCTATATTATAATCAATATATGAACTGATCCCTCATTTTGTGGCCATGCTAGTTTCTATACATTTATATTCTAGTTTTATGGGCTTGAGTTAGTGAATGGCAGAACTGGATTTGGGTGGTGTAACAGGAGAAAGCGTGCTAAGAGCTACTATGAATAGGGAGACGTGGAAAGCCATGATCGCTCACGTCCTCAAAGGGCAGGGCACATAGAAGAAGATATATGCAAACTGTTTATAAGAAATTATAATGTGGATATAAAGTGGAGGATTAAATCTATATTATAATCAATATATGAACTGATCCCTCATTTTGTGGCCATGCTAGTTTCTATATATTTATATTCTAGTTTTATGGGCTTGAGTTAGTGGATGGCAGAACGGGATTTGGGTGGTGTAACAGGAGAAAGCGTGCTAAGAGCCACCAGAGATAGGGAGACGTGGAACGCCATAATCGCCTACGTCCTGAAAGGACAAGGCACATAGAAGAAGAAAAATAATTTTTTTCTTTCTTTTTTTTTCTTTCTTTTATTCTCTTTGTTCTTTTTTTTTTCTGTTTTTCACGTCAATTTTTCATTCTTTTATTTGTTTCATTTTCAGAACTGGGCCAAAACCAACTGGTACGTGATCTTGACACTTATACTAACCACGCTGTTCCTGATTTTCATGGCCCTTATAGCCGCCTTTATTATAAAACGGTAAGTAGACTGGACCCCTCTGAATATTGTGTGTAGGGGCTCCCGTTTTACAACTTATCCTATGACCGTAAGTATCAATCCAGGTTCGACCGCTGCAACACGTTCTGGCCATTTCGCTTTAAGCATAAACTATGATTTCCTTTCTTCTGAATTCATAAATGCCGTTTGAATTTCTGCGCATGTCACTTTTATTTGGTGCATGCATGGTTGGCTATTTCTTGCAAACACTGATCGACGAGAAAAAATGCAAAGATTATATAAGTACTTAGCGTTTACAAAGACCATATATCTTTCTTATCAGAATTCTATTGCTTCGAAGAGCTTAGTGACGTTAATCAACATACATTTTGCTTAAATCAAAGAAACTGTAACAACATAGCGTTATATATTTTAATGTGTCAGTTAGTTAGTTAAGTGCCATACGTGAAACACGCTTGAGTGATCATGTCTCGAAAGAGACATGACTGACAGGGCAGAAGATTATCCCGCAGTAGTTTGCTTTCTACAGTAGATTGGTTGCCAGCCAAGGTTATAGAACCCAATCTGTCCTGTTATTTAGCCCATAACTGGGAGGAAGAGACGGATTAATACCTTTCCCAAGGGTATTTGCGCGTAAGTGAATGCAATGAATCCAACTGGAATTTGAACTCGGCTCCCAGATTTCTCGTTCCGAGCCGATATCCACTGCACCACAACGCACATCCAATGGGTTTTTTAATGGGTACATTAGTCTGAATTTTTCATAGTTGACATTAGTGTTTATTTTACACGGGACTTCAGCCACCGTCAGCCATTGCGTGATTGGCTATGGGAACCTCCGAACGTGGACTCTACACTCTAATACAGAATGTATCAGACTCAAATTCTGGAGATGGGCTCTTATAAATCGACCTGTCATACAGTTTTTCCCATGCACAAGCAAACATGCTGGGTCGATCACGTGGATGTGTCTGGTTTAACCACTGATATCCTGTAAGGCGTGGATCCGCACATGGTGGTTATGATATCAGATTATTATAAATTAAATCTGTAGTATATTATCATTGGATTCTGGTGCTAGGGGTAGTTTTGTACAACACTGCAAGTTGCTACAAAACCAAAAGATTAGCCTAAAAACATTGAATCATGTTAAATAGCCTCGTCAGACCAAAATCTTTTATGTGGGTGTCATGTATGGAAGCAAACTCGTTCAGAAATCTCTAAGCTGTCCGCTGTATGCAAATGGTTTCTGAGATCAACGATTAAAATGATTCGAGCGAATAAAACCTGTAGAGCTAAGTGAAGCCCTTCATTTTTTCGAATCATGTAAACTGGCGCTACACAATCACAAAGAAATTTACCATTTGGTAAATTCTATATGGCAGCAAATGTTGGACGATCTCCTCAAAGATGAAGAAGAGACTCGAAGAAACAGAATTATAGTTCTATAAAATAAACCGAACATGTGAGAGACAACGAGTTTTCGGATATACAAAATAAAAGAAATCGCATAACTTGAGGACTTGACTTTCAAGAGCCGCAACAACCAAAAGAGCACGTTTAACTCGAAGAGAAAATAAACACATGTTGACGTCCCATACTATTTCAAACAAAAGCTTAGGAATCAACCTCCGCATTAATGGTAGAAAAAGCGATAACAGTTGCTGGATTTCAGAAACCTGCAAAACAGTTGTTTTATAGAAATTTTTATATAAATTTATACTGAATATAGCACCAAATGTTCAGTCACTGAAGGCCGAATGTTTCCTAATAAGAAAATATTACAACTGCCATTGTTTGTCTATACCTCTGAATATACTTCTCTTGTCCTCATATTTATTGAGAACACATGGCCCAGTGGATATAGACGTTGGTTAGTTCCAGTAACTTGACCCAAGGTTGTGCGTTCAATACCAGGCTACAGCAGTAGAGAACAAATAACTTTGAGAGTTAAGTTAAAGGGCGATAACTACATGGCTACAAGAATTGGCATTGCACATGGAATGAGAATAATATACCCCAGTGATTGAAATAAAGAGTTCGGTCCGAAATTCGTAGTACCTGAAGAAGACCGAAGGTTATAACGACCGAAACGTCGTAAACATGGCAAAAATAGACTAAATTATCGCCCGGTTCACACTCCACGTCTATTGAACAGGTGAAGAAGCTCATCCCTTGTTCCCTGTTTAGGATGTGGTTTCCGGATTTCTCTTTTCCAATCTTTTTCACTCTTACGTAGCCCCCTGCGCATCAGTAGCGTTACCGCCTTGCTCGGGGTGATACGATTAAAAAAAATAAAAATAAAAATAAAAATGAGGACAAAAGACCGATCAATGGAAATGATGTTTTACAAATGCCATTGTTTGTCGGGAAAATGATTAGACGTTCAACACCCTGGAACACTTCATGTATATATAAAGGCATACGTAAATCGTTACTGGTATAGTATGTGGCCAACCTTTTGAATGTGGCCTATGAAATTCTGACACTGGTATAGTATGTGGCTAAGCTTTTGAATGTGGCCTATAAAATTCTGACACTTGTATAGTATGTGGCCTACCTTTTGAATGTGGCCTACGAAATTCTGGCACTGGTATATTATGTCACCCATTTAAGTGCCATACGTGATACACACTTGGGCGTTCATGTCCCGAAAGAGACATGACTGACTAGACAGAAGATTATCCCGCAGTAGGTTGCAATTTTTTCTTCGGTAGACTGGTTGCCAGCCAAGGCTATAGAATCCAATCTGTGCTGCTATTTAACCCATAACTGGAGAGAAGAGACCGGTTAATACCTTTCCCAAGGTTATTCGTGCGTAAGTTAATACAAGGAATTCATCTTGAATTCGAACTCGGCTCCACGATTTCTCGTTCCGAAACGATATCCACTGCACTGCAACGCACATCGTAAGGTATATTATGTCAGTCAGTTAAGTACCATACGTGATACACACATTGGGTGATCCTGTCTCAAAAGACACATGACTGACTGGGCAGAAGATTATCCAGCAGTAGGTTACCATTGCTTTCTGTGGTAGATTGGTTGCCAGCCTAGGCTATAGAACCCAATCTGTCCTATTATTTAACCCATAACTGGAAGGAAGAGACGGATTAATACCTTTCCCAAGGGTATTTGTGCGTAAGTAAATGTAAGGAATTCAATTGGAATATTATGTAGTTTACCATAAAAAGTGTATTATTAGGAATTAAAATATCTGTCTGGTAACAGATAGTTACAGAACTGCTTCTTTAAATTAAAGAATTCTGTTTTAGTATTTTCGTAACAAATAGTTAAAGACTTGGGTTGGGGTTGTGGTGCAGTGGATATCGCATTTGAACGAGAAATCGGAGAGCCGTGTTCGAATTCCAGTTAAAATCGTTGCATTCACTGACGCGCAAATATCTTTGGGAAAGGTATTAATCCATCTCTTCCCTCCAGCTATGGGTGAAATAACAGGACAGTGGACAACCAGTTTACCGCAGACAGTAATGGCAACCTACTGCAGGAAAATCTTCTGCTCAGTCAGTCATGTCTCCTTTGAGACAGGATCGCCCAAGCGTATATCATGTATACTGACCGAGTTAAAAACTTGTTGGTAACAATTAAATAACTGTAAAAAAAAATATTTTCAATAATGCTTATATCTATAAACTAGCAGTATAGCCCAGCGTTGCTCGGGTGTAATGAAAGCTTTAAAACTAATCCATGGTCCTGGAGCTCAGACTCTTTGGACGTTGAAAATTTTGAATTTTTATATATGTATATATGTTATTAAAATTGGATTTTGATATCCTAGCAAAGTTTCAAATTTGATAGGTGGAAATATTGCATGAAAAGAGAGGATAGATTTCGCCCGTAAAGGCTTCATTAGATCTAATATTTTAAACTTAGCCAGGATTGTAATATCCTATTTCCGTCTAGACATATTGCCGACTAGCAGAATAGCCCACGTTGCTCGGGTGTAATGAAAGCTTTAAAACTAATCCATAGTCCTGGAGCTCAGACTCTTTGGACGTTGGCACGAAAGACTAAAAAGCAATAGTTATTTCCAGTTAAAGCGAAACCGTAGACTGAAAGAAAAATGAATGGATGTAAGTCAAATTTTGATTTCCTGCTATCGATATCAAATAAGTGTTTTTCGTCGTAAACTAAATTTTGAAGGCTAAATAAGTCCTCTGAGTAAATGGTATCATGACTGAGACTAAGAACTACAATTATACCTACTTAGAATCAAACCCGAAGCAAAAACTAAAATAAAAATACAGACATACAGGCAGATAAACAGACACACACACAAACATCTTGCCTTTTTATATATATATATATATATAATCGATTTTCTGCACTATTGTAAGAACTGCAATCTTGAAACTTCTGAATATCGTTTCCTATGTCTTTGTCTCTGAGTGTATCAAATTTGATTAAAATCGGACCACTTCTTCTATAACCCGATTTTTTCGTTTATCGATTTTCGATATTTATCCGGGGTACCTCAACACAAAACCTAGCGAAGAACACTCGCAGACGCTTATGCAAATTTACTGTGCAAATTTTCAAGAAAATCGGTTCAGCCGTTTCGGAGTCTATAGGTAACGGATACATACACACACAGAAACACACACACACACACACACACACGCAGACAAAGTTCCATTTATAAATAAGTTTAGATATACTCTTTCTGAGGTATGACACTTTCAAACCGGATAAGCCACATAGTAGGAGATAGATCAAAGAGATAGCTCACATAGTATACCAGAATCAAAGAGGTAGGTCGCATAGTATACCAGAATCAAAGAAACAGACCTTATAGTATACAAGAATCAAAGAGGCAGGCCACATATTATACCGGAACCCTTAAATCTATAGTTAAACTTTCGCGGCGCATTTAAATTATGATAATTAAAAAAAGAATTACAAAAATGTATACTTTTGGGGGATTTATTTATTAACACAAAGAAAACAATAATAAAAAATGATAAAAAGATAAGTAGAATTCTTTTTAAAATATTTATTCTTTTTGTTATAATGAAACATTTAATAACCGATTGAATTTGACTTCTATTTTTTTTTTTTTTAAATAACTTTTTTGCAAAGTCAAATTTCGGACAGGTATATTCCTAAAATATATTTCGGACAGGTATATTCCTAAAATATATTTCGGACAGGTATATTCCTAAAATATATTTCGGACAGGTATATTCCTAAAATATATTTCGGATAGGTATATTCCTAAAATATATTTCGGACAGGTATATTCCTAAAATATATTTCGGACAGGTATATTCCTAAAATATATTTCGGACAGGTATATTCCTAAAATTTCTTGTAAGAATTCTAGTCGTTATCGATTTTTGTTTTTTATCTTGTTTATTGTAAAAAAAAAATCTTGCTTCGCGTAAATTTGATGTTGAGAACACAAAAATACTTATATTGTTTCTTTTTTCTTTTTTTTTTCTTTTTTTTTTTGTAATATTTGGAAATTCACCTTTCAAGGAAGAACTAAAATGTTGCTATATCTGTTCTTGAATATTTTAATTGAAATTCTCATTTCTGTTAACGCTTCCTTTACTGAGATTTTGCTGACGTACACGTACCTAAAACAAAGGTATATCTCACTCATTCCAGAGATTTTATATCAAGTGTGGATGCAGATTTTTATCCAGTGTCCACTTCTTCGCTATTTCAAATATTCCTATTATCTATGGACATGTCGCGCGACATCACTTCGCCCATCCTACCCACATTATATATTATGCATAGGCTTATTTATTATAACCACGATTCATTCATACAGTCAAGTTAAAGGGGGTTTAATTTTTATATGTGCAAGTCGGGGACACTAAAATCAAACAGGTACAGATATTTAAATACCTGTGAAGCGTTCTGACAGAGGATGAGAAGCAGTGGCAATTGTGGAACTCTGGAGGTCACTTAGGAGCCGAAATTTTTCTGAGGAGGAGGGGACAAATTCAAGTAGCGTTTTCATTTTCATACTACACCAGTATCGTATACACAACGTATCTACATATCAAGATGGGGACATTATTTCTAATTAACGTCTTTCTTCAGATATAAAAATATGACTATTACTAGTCATATTTTCACTCCCTAACATCATCTATGT
Organism: Ascarosepion bandense; assembly: GCA_037127315.1. Lineage (NCBI taxonomy): Eukaryota > Metazoa > Mollusca > Cephalopoda > Sepiida > Sepiidae > Ascarosepion > Ascarosepion bandense. The sequence goes on from JBBBDQ010000642.1 coordinate 907,523, forward strand.
TTCTCTCTGTCTACTTGTTTTATTTTGTTTTTTTTGTTTTTTTTTGTTTTGTTTTTTTCAAACGTGGTCTCTGTGTGTGTCCTTAAAAAGCTAAATAAAAAAGAAAACGCAGAGGGAAAAGTGCTGAAGATTAAATCTTATCAAAATCAAAGACTGATCAGTTTCATAAATTTTTGAAGCTTGTAAAAATGAGAGGACCAACCGAGGGGCCAGCCAAAATTCTGAGATGGCCTTGGCCTCTTCTAGCTCAACCCCCCCCCCCACCACGTCACTGATGAAAAGTGCAAGAATAAGATCCGAATGTGGACTGACAAGGCCAAAGACGCATTTCAAAGGAGTATCAAGAGACTAGATGATTTCGTTTGAGACAAAGAAAAGAGTACTAGTTTTATGTGATATCTGTTCTTCTATATGTCAGAAGTGCATCATGGTGCTGTGGATATCGGTTCGGAACGAGAAACCGGGGAACCGAGTTCGAATTCCAGATGAATTCCTTGCATTCACCTATGCGCAAATAACCTTGGGAAAAGCATTAATCCGTCTCTTCCCTCCAGTTATGTGTTAAATAACAGGACAGATTAGGTTGCTTTGGCTGGCAACCAGTCTACCTCAGAAGTTAATGGCAACCTACTGCGGGATAGTCTTCTGTCCAGTCAGTCATGTCTCTTTCAAGACATGATCGCCCAAGCTTGTATCACTAATGGCACTTAACTGTCCTTCTATATGGCAGCAAATGCTGGACAATCTCCTCAAAGATGAAGAAGAGACTGGAAGAAACAGAATTGTAGTTCTATAAAATTGGGGTGAGGATAGCATAGACCGAACATGTGAGAGACGACGAGGTTTCGGAGAGAATGCAAACGAAAAAGAAACTTATACCTGGCATGAGGAAGAGACCGCTCAGGTTTTTGGACACGTAATGAGGAAGGGGGGCTTGGAGAACCTAACAAACACGAGACGGATAGAGAGGCAGGTGAAGGCAGCACGAGACTTACTTGATGGGCTTGAGCAGGTGGATGGCGGTTTTGAAGAGATACCAAAAAGAAAAAAATATTAAGAGCGACAAAGGATAGAGATTAGTGGCGGTCCATGATCTCCTACGTCCTGAAAGGACAGGGCACATAAAGAAGAAGAACATTTATCGTACTTTGGAGTTCTTTTGAAACTAATTGAATTAATGATCTTTAATAATTTTCGGGGCAGACCTACGAGCCCCTCACAGCACACTGATTGAAAATCACTGTTTTACAGAGTTATGGGTTCACAAACAACCACCTTCAGAAATCCCTCCGTTAGACACACTGAAGAGGCTTGTGATGTCAATGCCTGACAGAATGAAGGTTGTGATCAAAGCAAAAGGCTATTATACTTAATATTAAATTTATTTTGTAACAAGTAATTTTTTCTTGTTAAAGGATTTGTTGAGTAAATCAAATAAAATCACTTTAATTAAATTGTTTATTTTCTGTCAATATGCCTCATAAATGATAAAATAGTTCTTTTCCTAATACTTTTGCACTGTACTGTATATATATATATACTTGGTGCGATTGGTAAATTGTCGCAATTATTTTATTATTTCAAAGCAAAAGGCTATTATGCTAAATATTAAATTTATTTTGTAACAAGTATTTTTTTCTTGTTAAAGGATTTGTTGAGTAAATCAAGTAAAATTACTTTAATTAAATTGTTTGTTTTCTGTCAATATGCCTCATAAAAAATAAAATAGTTCTTGTCCTAATACTTTTACACAGTACTGTATTTAGTTTAAAATTTATTATATCTATAGGGAGATATTGTTTTTTGTTTTTTAATCGTTTTACCCCGATCAAGGCAGTACTACCACAGGTGCGCAAGGGAAGAACGAATAGAGTAACAGGGAGCTGAGCTTATCGGAGCGGAAGCCGTGGAAATATTTGTAGAAGAGACAGAGAACAGCCACGTCTCATTGGTGGGAAAGGGCTCCGTATAGGAGATATAGAAAGTATGGACATAAGAATCAACACGGCATGTTGGTTTCAAGCCTTAACGTGATCTCCAGAACAAATTGGTCTAAAAATCTTCTTGAAGCGCGAGACTGACAGTCACTATGCCGTGTTGATCATTATGTTTACACTGTCTATATATCTACACACACACACACACACACTCACACACACACACACTAAACAATGTTTTCAAAATGGAGTTTGTTTGGGTTTTTATTTATTTATTTATTTATTTTCATTACGTCCTTCTTTTTGCAAATTTTGACCTGCCATATGTTCTCGAAACCCCAAAATCTCAAAATGAAATGCATGTAATGACAATTGATCTGTTTTTCCTTCCCTCTGCTAGGCGGGCCCAAAAGAAGTGTCCAGCAATGAACATCGGTCATCCATTCCCCGTTTCCCCTAATCGAGGTAACACCTCCCGACCGGAGTCCGTTGCAGAGATTACTCCTCAGCCTACGAGGAAAGGAGAGCAAGCATTCAATAATCGACTCTACATGGGATATCGATTCACATCCGGTGAGGACAGCAGCTAAAGACGCGATCAGTCCAGATCTTTGAAAAAGAAAAAAAAAAACAACAAAAATAATGTTTGAGGGTCTCCCCCGCCCCAAAAGAATATATATATATATATATATATATATATATATATATATACAAAAAAAAAAAACAAAAAGAAAAAAAACATTCCATATTTCACCAAAAACACAGAAAAAAAGCGCAGGCGACTTTTTATTTTTATTTTATATACTATACCCCCACCCACTCCACTGCTTTTTAAAATTTTATTTCGTTTTTTTTTTTTTTATGTGTGTGTTTATCTTTGTAAAACTTTTTGGTAAATGTTCGTTTTAATTCCCTTCGCTTTTCCCCTTCAAATTTTTCCAAAATAGCATCATCTCTGTGCAAATGTTTATGCTGAACTCAAATCAAGTGTTAGTTATTGTAGAAACTTACCTTTTTTTTTATCTAAATGTCCATAAAAAAACGAACTATATCTTGCACTTTTTCTCTCCCGTAACTCTCACGAAGTCATGTAATTAACTGCAGAATGACGGACTGCGCATCTGATCGAATTTTGGCAGATTTTTTGTCGATTTTTCTTCATTTACTGATACTTCCGGCGATGTACTTCCGGGAATTAAAGTAATGCGCTATTGTATTTCTACGCTTATTACTCTCATAACAGGAAGTACATCGCCGGAAGTTTCAGTAACGGACGAAATTCGACCAAAATTGCTGCCTACGTAGAACGTCATTCTGCAGTTAATTACATGATTCATGAGAGTTACGGGAGAGAAAAAGTGCGAGATATAGTTCGTTTTTTTTATGGACTTTTAAAACAAAAAAGGTAAGTTTCTTCATTAACTAATTGTTGATTTGAGTTCAGCATATACATTTGCACAGAAATAATTTGGATAAATTTGAAGGGGGAAAAGCCGTCGGTACCTAAAACGAAAATTTACCAACTTTTTTTTCTGGAACGCTGAGATGTTTTTTTTTTTTTGCAATTATTTCATGAATTCTCTGACGATTATCCTCTTCTTTGGTTTCCACCGATGCGCTTTCTAGCCTGCCTCTCTATTTGTCGTTTCTTTTTTTGATTGCAGTCGGCGAGAAAGACAACGAATTTAAATTATAAATAGTGAACTATGTAAGGATTTTTGGACTTGGCTATAACGTAAAGCGCTCGGGCGAAACCAAGTGGTTAGAATAAAGGGGGATTTTTCTAGTTACATGAATTCATGGAAACATGTTTATACGTTTTTAAATGGTTTATATTTACATTCAAAAATCTCTTCTTTCTTGTTTTTTACATTTCTTTTAAGCTTCCATTTTATGTCTCTTTTGAGCTTCCTTATTTTTACATGTTTCTCTAGAACTTTAGGTCTTTCTGGAAACTTTGAAGATCTCAAGTCTTTTCAGAGACTTGTGTTAGATATTTTGAGATCAGACTGAACAAAATAAATAAATACACTTATAAAAAAAATAGCCATCTCCTGCATAAAATACCCACCTCAAGATTTTTCAAAATTTATTTTGTTATCAGATTTTCCCGCAGTAGGTTGCCATTTCTTTCTGCAGTAGACTGGTTGACAACCAAGGCTATAGAACTGTCTTGCTGTTCAACCCATATATGGAGGGAAAAGAGATGGGTTAATAATTTTCTCAATGGTATTTGCGCGAAAGTGAATGTAACAAATTCAAATGGAATTTTGTTTTGGTACAATGGATATCGGTTCAGAATGAGAAATCGGGGAGCCGAGTTCGAATTCCAGTTATGCACAAATACCCTTGGAAAGGGTATTAATACAGATCTTCTCCCTCCAGCTATGGGTTAAATCTCAGAACATATTGGGTTCTATAGCCTTGGTTGGCTACCGCAGAATGAAATGGCAACCCACTGCGGCAAAATCTTCTGCCTGGTCAGTCATTAATTGAAAGAGACATGATCGGCCAAGCGTGTAGAACGTATGGCACTTAACTGACTGAATTATTTTTTGCCATAGAAAGTCAAAGCACTGTATTGCGAAATATGCTACCAAAAATTTGACAATGGAAGCTAAATTTTAAACGGTCTTATTTCTCGAATATCAACAGTGGGAAAAGTAGATATTCTGAGTTGTGACTAATTATCAAAGGACCTCGCTCCACACTGAGTACCTGATCAGCAAGAGTAATTATCGAATGCCTTCAGTTGCCATCAGAAACAGATATCCACCTGCAGACAATTTTATATCCTGTTTCACCGAAATGTTTATTTACCAGGCTTAGATTAGTTTGGCACAAGACTTCATAGATGGAGCGCCAAGCGATGATCAAAATCACTAATATATATATATATATATATATATATATATATATATATATATTACGGAAATTAACGAAATTTAACGAAACTTGGTTATAAGCAACCGACAATTTGTAATGAATTATTTTGAACATTATTTTTACCGATACTCGTATTTAAGTAGATATTCTGTTTTTTAATTAAACAGTATTTTATATTTATATCTACCGGCCTGATTATTTCACGATAGATTTTTATGACGAAAATGTGTGCCATCCAGTATCGGTAAAAATAATGTTCAAAATAATTCATTATATATATATATATATATATATATATATATATATATATAATGTGGAGAGGTTTGGCACTTAGCTGACCAATGTTATTTCAGTCATGCTGACTCCGAAGTTTCGTGAAAGCATTATTGTTATATCTTCACTCTTCAGGATCATTTGCCTCCTGCTGCTGTTTCCCAAAAGTTTATCATATTTATATAAAGTTTGGTGTAATTCTTTTGCTTGATTAATGTCGTATTATTTGTTTATCTTAGGTTTTTTGTTGTTTCTTCAGTGGTGTAGTAGTTAACTGCTTTTTATTTTATTGGCCCTTTTTAAGCGTGCTTATGTATATACCTGCAATATACCTGCAATATAAAACGCATTTAACGACCAACAAATCTTACATTACTTAAAAAAACAACAAAATACCAAAGTTAAACAAATGATACAACATTCATCAAGCAAAAGAATCGCTCACACACAAAGATGTGAAATTCTGCCGAAAAAGAAAATTGTCAAACAGTCGCAGAAAAAATGACTCTGAGGAGTGAAGCTATTATAATAAAGCCTTCACGAAACTTCGAAGTCAGCATGATTGAAATAACACCGCTCAGCTAAGTGACAAATTAGTGTACATTAATTTTATTAACTTTATACCTTTATCTTGATATCGAGCAGTTTATAACAGAGAATCTGCTCGCCTAAAAGGCCTTTCTACCAGAAAACTACTTCAAAAAACAACAATTTTTGCACTAAATATAATTACCACACACGCACACACGCACACACGCACACACACACACACACACATACACATATATATATATATATATATATATAGTCATCCGCAGACAGATCTGTTTCGCTGTATCACAGCTCATAAGTACGGTTAGACTCCTATTGCTTTTAACCTAGGATTGAAACCCGACCGATATATATATATATATATATATATATATATATATATATTCAAATGAACAAAAACGAAGAAAATAATTGCAACGTTCCAAACATTAGTTTAAAACAGTGCTCAATATAAAAATAGAGAAATTAATATTTATTATTAATTGTTACTTTAGAACATGTACAAACTACTACAAAACTGTACATTTTGTTTCAACACTGAAACCTTCAATGTCGAATCAAAATGTACACATTTTTAGAAGTTTGTAGTTTGTACATATTTTAAAGTAATAATAATAAAAAAAAAATATATAATAATATATATATATATATATATATATATGTGTGTGTGTGTGTGTGTGTGTGTGTGTGTGTGTGTGTGTGTGTGTGTGTGTGTGTGTGTGTGATAGGATAGAGAAGAAATAGGAAATATTTATGAAGGTAACATGCTTTCGTTTATTAAATGGGGGAATCTGGGAGCTGTTTGATTTTCATCGGTTAAGCAAATTTATTGTGTATTCGACTTGTCAAGCAGCGTTTGCGTGTATAATTTATGTGTTAGTGTATCATATTTCTAGTTCCTATTCATATTTTTAGCTAGTCAAACTCCAATCATAAATAATGCCTACTACTACGACTACACCCACACACTCACACACACACCTGCACAAACACACACACACCATCTTCCAAATCCCGCGAAGCCAAAGGATCCACATAAACACAGACATTATAAACATGGATGATGTTTGATCGATCAAATACACTTGAAGTTTTCTTAATGAATAAAGACGAAACAATACAAAATAAAAATGCACTACAATAAAATTGTCTATATCTCATTCCCCTAAAATGTGCGTTGGGGTGCAGTGGATATCAAATTAGAACGACAAATCGGGGTTCGAATTCCAGTTGAATTCCTTGCATTCACTTATGCACAACTAACCTTGGGAAAGGTATTAATCCTTCTCTTCCCTCCAGTTGTTGGTTAAATAATAAGACAGATTAGGTTCTATAGCCTTGGCTGGCAACCTAATATCTTCTCCTTCTAGCTATGAGTCAAATAATAGGACAGATTGGGTTCTATAGCCTTGGTCGGCAACCAGTCTACAGCAGAAAGCAATGGCAATCTACTGCGGGATAAAATTCTGCCCAGTCAGTCATGTCTCTTTCGAGACATGATCGTCCAAAGTGTGTATCACGTAAGACACTTAAGTGACTGAAACAAATAATATAACCAACACCCTGACAAAAAATAAAATAAATTTAAAAATACAAATAAATGAACAAATTAACTAAAAAAAGTAAAAATTAAAAACTACGACAGCGTCTATAAACACAATTAAATGTAATAATAACAATCAACAAAAAGTTAAGTAATCAACAATAATTAACGTGCGTAAAGTTAATAAACAACATTATACAATAGCTACAAATAACAATTGGATGCACAATTATTTCTACTTTAGAACAATATGAAATATAACCGTTACTGTTTCCCCAATAACAGGATAACATAATAGACGTTAACACTCATAATGCACCAATGACCAGCACATATCAATAGAGGAGGCGCAAAAACGCATCATACGCGGCTTAAAGATTGCGTTCAAACATGAAATAGACTGTCACCACTACGTGTTGACCTCAGTGTCTACTGCATATGTAAATGTGTAAATATATATGGTAATGCATGTATACATAAATGTGTGTGTGTGTGTGTGTGTGTGTGTGTGTGTGTGTGTGTGTGTGTGTGCCAAACAGAACGCAACTTGAGACATAGTTAATTAGTCGATTTTGATAAATAAATAACTAAAAATACTGAAACCAAAGAATAAAATATTCTGTGATTAAATAAACAGTAAGATAGCAGACTAATCGGCAAATGCATATATATATATATATATATATATATGAAATTTCAATGCCAGAATATACTCCTAAATAAACGGAGGGAGATCATTAGTATGTGTCGACATGGGAATAAGTATAAATTGCAATAAGTATCCTATTCTTCCAATTAGTCACAATAAAGTTTTTTTTTAAAGATTTTGCCTAAGCATTTAATTTCCCATTACCTACCACTACTAACCCAAGGATCAAGCCACAGCCACATACCTCCCACTACCAAAGAAGAAATTACTACTAAAATTCCGCTAGTTCAACCCTATAAAAACCAATATCTCGCAACCCCTTCCTTTAGGAGAGCGAACCTTTAGGCTTAGAATTTTTCCTCATTCTTTGTTTATATGGGGCCGATAATGCATGTCTTAAAATGACAAAATGACATGTTGAAAACGGCTATTTCCCCTCTAAGTTTTATATGAATTTACAGATATGTATGTATATATATATATATATATATATATATATATATATATATATATATATATGAATGTCTATTATGTTTAATCATGAGCCGTTCTAAACGTCGTATTTTTGCCTTAATTTCAGTTGAAAATAAAGAAAAAATTCTCCAACATTTGGATAATTATTTATTGGTTTTCTTCTAAGCTTTCGGCTCACATGAGCCATCTTCAGAGAGGTTGTTTAAAGTGAAATATTATAAAATCCACCATCACCGACGATTTTATTTTGTGTTGACATAAAACTCCGCTTGGCAACGGCAATAGTTACGAAAAATAATAAACGCAGTTCTTAAGTTTAAGATATTTAATTTGATCGATATTCTTAGCTAAAACAAGGATGTCATCTATGTATCTTACATATATAGAGGGTTTATTGTTGCCATTAATGATTTTATTTTCTAGATTAGCCATAAAATAATTAGAAAAGAGGGGACCTAAAGGAGATCCCATCGCAATACCATCTATTTGTGTATAAATATTGCCTAAGGGATCGTGAAAGGGTACTTGTGTGGTGCATGCTAATAATAGTTTTTTTTAATATAGTGGGTTTAATATTGATTGATGGGAGAGTAGCGTGATTGTATACATCACGGATAATGATGTCAATTGTTTCCTGGACGGGAACATTTGTGAATAAGTTTTGGACATCCAAAGATGCATCTTTGGTTTTACTACAACCATGCTCTCCCGTAGACTTACATGCAATCTTTCTGATCAGAGTACTATTAAACAACATTTCTCTGAAAAACATAAACATGTAGGTAATATCAGACAGATTTTGGTCAACAATACGGTGATCCTTACTCATACACACAGTAAGAGGAACCTGCAGATATTGGAGGCCATGTACATCAAATCGAATCAACCAACACTCAATAAAATCAACTTTAAAACAGGAAATAACATATTACATTGCATTTGACTACACGGTTTTGTTGTCATTTCGTGCTATCCCGCGGTGTGACGCCATAAAACCGCATTGCAAACTTAAGAACTGCGTTTATTATTTTTGGTAACTATTGCCGTTGCCAAGCGGAGTTTTATGTCAACACAAAATAAAATCGTCGGTAATGGTGGATTTTATAATATTTCAGTTTAAACAACCTCTCTGAAGATGGCTTATTTGAGCCGAAAGCTTAGAAGAAATCCAATAAATAATTATCCAAATGTTGGAGAATTTTTGTCTTTATTTTCAACTGAAATTAAAGCAAAAATACGACGTTTTGAATGGCTCATGATTAAACATAATAGACATTCATTGTCTCTTATATTTAACAACATATATTTAGAAAAAAAAAATATATATATATAGTGGAATAGAGGAATTGTCTTTTTAATGACGCAAAAATGAAAATAGCACTGACATCTCTTGCTGGCAAACAGATTTACCAAAATTGCTCATAAATATCTTGAAATACTAAAGAATAAATTTATTTAATAAAATCGCCATTGCTTTAACTATGGCCTCCAGACGACTTCGGAATCTCCTGCTATTCTTCTGGACGGTCTCCTTTAAGTTGATCAATGCTGCCATAATCCTTGCCTTCAGTTCATCTTTGGCGTTACAAGGAGTTTTGTTGGTCTCTCACTCATCACCGCTCCACACATGATAATCTAAGAGGTTGCAGCCTGGGGAATGATAT
>JBBBDQ010000642.1:922500-955000 GCA_037127315.1 Ascarosepion bandense
TGTGTTGTAATGAATAAAGGCTCAGAATAGGAAATCGGACATCCAGTTGTCAATTCCAGTCGGGTTCGTTATGCACAAACACTATTATGAAAGGTATAAATCTACACCGTAACCCCTCCAACTATGGGTCAACTAGTAGCACTTGTATCAATAAATTACTTATTGTCTCAAAAAAATTTTTAAATCTAAAAAATATTTTCTGGCTTTAAATAACCTGGAAAATGTTGATAATCCGTAAAAAGAAATCAATCAATCAAACCTAGATGCTGATGCACTCTGCATCTCTGTTTATGAATGGTTAAAGTAAGTCGGATTGTTTATGAGCACGAGTAGAGAGGAAAAGGCAACATGAGAGTTACATCTACATACTTGGCCTGAATCAAAGACTGCTTGTGCTGTCTGCGTTATCCGAACTGAATGTATTCCTAACTGAACCACCCCTGCAAGGATTATTTTTATCAAAATCTGTACCCCTTTTGCAAAATATCCTCATACCTTTCGTCTTTCTTTGTTAAAAAAGGAAGTTCAATTCAGATTCTTCCCAAGTGACTCGTCTTTATGGAACAGGAACCCCAGAGGGTAGTTAATGCACGTGAGTACTGGAGGGAAAATTATTTGTGAAGAGTTTTTTTTTTTGTTCTTTTTTTTAGTTTGGAGAATAAGGCAGCTATGGTGATATATATATATATATATATATATATATATATATATATATATATATAGATAGATAGATACTTGGGAAAACCATAAATTGAACTGGGCCTCACCTGTAGAGTTAAGCGCTGCTGTTATCAAAACCTATCACCATATCTCATCTCTGACGCTTGGTATAACCTACACATCAAAAACCTGTCACCATATCTCATCTCTGACGCTTGGTATAACCTACACATCAAAAACCTGTCACCATATCTCATCTCTGACGCTTGGTATAACCTACACATCAAAAACCTGTCACCATATCTCATCTCTGACGCTTGGTATAACCTACACATCAAAAACCTGTCACCATATCTCATCTCTGACGCTTGGTATAACCTACACATCAAAAACCTGTCACCATATCTCATCTCTGACGCTTGGTATAACCTACACATCAAAAACCTATCACCATATCTCATCTCTGACGCTTGGTATAACCTACACATCAAAAACCTGTCACTATATCTCATCTCTGACGCTTGGTATAACCTACACATCAAAAACCTATCACCATATCTCATCTCTGACGCTTGGTATAACCTACACATCAAAAACCTATCACCATATCTCATCTCTGACGCTTGGTATAACCTACACATCAAAAATCTGTCACCATATCACAGCTCTGATACACAGGCTCAAATCCAAAGGATGTATATAGAGCAGTGGTTCCCAACCTTTTGGTACTCGCGACCCCTTACCTAAAAGCGACCCTCTACCTAGGGCTTACTATCAGCAGCTTAATTTTATTTTTATTTTTTGTGAAGGACAGGGAAAGAAACATCTAAAAAATATTTTAAAATTCTGTAATTATTTATTACCAAATTAAAGCACATTGGTCCAACCTGAATTCACAAAAAGAACATATATTTCTTAAAATAATATTATCAAAGGTTAAAAAGCTATCCAACCCAGCTAGTGAGATGCCTGATGCTGCATTTCTATCGAAGTTAGATAATTCTGAAAAGAAGAGGTATATAGATGAGTAAGACAAACAAGATAGATACAAGGATAATATATGCATTAATTTTTCAAAACGTTTGTCATAACTATCACTTTACACCTAAACAAAAAAAAAATGTAAGAGCTTGAAAAGTGTAATTGATGAAATACAATTAATGTTACCTCAAGCTACTTCTAACAAGGCTACACGCTCCCCTGAAAAGGCTTCGCGACCCGCCAGGTGGGGTCGCGAAGGTTGGGAACCTCTGGTATAAAGGGTTTCTTATATTTGTGCCAGGATGTGCTATCGAATCCACTTGTTACTCTTTCTATCACGTAAGGTGATACTGAGCATGATTCTCTCTATTTTACATTGGGCCACTGCAAGGGTCTGTACAGTGGTAGTGTTAAGTGCCCACTGTTTAAATGTAAGGTCAATAGACACCTCCTAACACACTAACCTGCTCCCATTCTATCAAACACTCTTCCCATCTGCCCAACCCTCATCCTCGCTATCCTTATTCATCTGTCACCTTCCTCCTGACATTCCCTATGTCTAACCACTCCTTTTCTTTACCTTCCCCTATGTAGCCCCATGCGCAATAGTGGCAGTGGAATGCCTTGCTTGGGGTGAGATGATTAAAAAAAAAACAAAAAAAACTGAACATTAAAAAATACGTTAAAACCTCACCTTTTTGGCATTAAATAACCCACAGAGGTTGATATGCCGTTAAACAAAACTCAAACCTTCAAAGCATCTATGGTTATGTTACTGAAGAAGTCCTGCCTACTGCGCGAAAATCTACCTAATCAGTAATGAATCAAATGAGACATGAACACCCAAGCATGTATCACGGATGGCATTAAACTGAATGATATCTGTTCGACTATATCACTCTGTTGGTGATCAGATTTATACCTCAGTAATAACATTAATAATGGCGTGAATTCATCGACTTTTGATTTGTATATGTAATAAGCACTGGAGTCAGTAAAAAACGAAAATATTTTTGATACAATCTAGCAGTTCTTGAAAAATTAGTTCAGTGACCGACACGTTCAACACTAATTGTATCCAGTACTAATTGAATATTAAATTATAAAGAAGCTAAATTGAATGAATTTCTTTTGATACCGCTTTCATGTTGACAAAATTACTTTCGCTATATGAAGCCAGATAAAAACATCGCAATTAAAAAAAATAAATGTATGAATTGTATTATGGAGAAAAACTCCAAGGACGATTAGTTTTTCAGACTTCCTTCTTTTGTTCCTCATATATATATATATATATATATATATATATATATATATATATATATATATATATATATATTTGTAAATCTTGAAAATGAATACCAACAAATCCGCTACACGTTGAAGACGAGAGTGGATCCCAAATAAATACATTGTAGATACTTTACGCGTCTCTCGCTTCTTTATTTTTCTTCATTCCGAATGTTATTAATATTCAATAAAACAAGAAAAATTAAATAAAAAAACTTAACGGCAGCACCATGTCAGTAGTGTTTACTGAAAGTTGCTACTCAAATACACAATTATATATATATATATATATACACAAAGAATCTCAAGCTAGCCAAAACCTACCGCGGTTTCACACTACGGCTCGTCAGGGATCGTCAGGGATTGTATCGGATTGTAACGGAATTAGGTTCTGTTTGTTAATGGTTTTTCTTAAGGTTTATCTTAGTATAAATTTAAAACTTAAATACTTGCAGAGTCTATTTAGTTATTATTTTGTATATATATATATATATAGAAATATATATATATAAAGGCATGTTTCATTGAATAATATAGACAAGTTTTGTCTATTTATTTTATGCAAATTTTTTCATAATCTCTAAGCTTATTAGCATTAGCATTAAATGAAGAAAGAAAATTGCAATACTGATACATAATTTTTTTAATAAACCAGTCTAAGATTTCGGCTTATATAAGCCATTTTCCAAGATGTCAAATTACATTATATATTATAAATATGGACAAAAGATAATGACAAACTGTTTTTGTTTGCATGGAAGATTTACAAGCAACAACAAACTCGTGCATATAAGACGCTGAGAACGAATGTAGCATCACAGCTTGTGACGTCACACATGACCAAGCGAGAGTGAAAACAAGAAATATTAAGTATGGGAAGCTACTGGAATAAACCAGTGGCTTATGTTATTAATTATAGGCCATTAAGGATTTTTGTGGAGATTTCATAGTTTATCTTGTTTAGGCTAGGTTTCAACTGTTATATATATATATATTAATGTCAAATCCGTAAACTGAGAGGATAATCCAAACAGATAGATACAGAGAGGTTCTATCCAGAGCAATATGATATACATAGAAGAAAAACTCAACGCATGATCTAAGATAGTTATAAACTATGATTTATTTAGACTTGTAAGTTTATATATACACTACCGGCCATAATTAATAGGCCACACCAATGTTTTAAAACTGATATATTTCATACTATTTTTTAGTATTTATTGCCAAGTGAATAATTGTAAATGAAAATAGAATGGTTCTTTTGTTAATACTGCACAATAACATGTGGATCAAATTTATAAATATTTAATAATTATCTATATTGCAGTTTCATCAATGAAAGAATGAAAAACATTTAGTGTGATTCGGACGAGTTCATCTTTGCTTCCTTGCTTTGTAGAATTTTGCAAAGTAATAATAACAAAAGAATTCATTTAGAATTATCCACTTAAAAATAGTATGAAATACATCATTTCTTTAAAAAAATTGGGGTGGCCTAATAATTATGACGGGTATTGTATATAGATTAAAATTCCTTAAAATAGCTGTTTCATTTTTTCTTATTAGTCATATAATTTAATTATATTATATAATAACTTCCCGTTCTTAAATCTATATTCTTTTTCGGTTTAATTTTTAACTTAAGTTATTTAACCAGTTTATTTTGTTACTAAACATTATCCGTGTCTCTTTAAAAGTGGCCTTGTAAGGCCGTTATTTCGTCTGACCTGTTTCTTTCTTATATATTTTTGTTTTTATTATTAATTTATGTTATTGTATCTCTTTTTACTTTTGTCACCAAAGTGGCAAATTTACAAGTTCTGACAGAAAGGATCTGCTACGTTTTACTATTTTCCTTTTTCCCTACCCTTACTTCCGTTTTTACACACACACAAACAAATAAATCTATTTTGCCATAAAGTTTTGTTCTCGCTGGTAATATGGGTGTTAAATTTACTCGTTGAAATGGCGTTTCGATTTTGGAAAATTTGAATTTTTCTCCATCAACTTCTTTTCTCGCACTTCCCGACTGTGGAATTCCCTTCCACATACTTGCTTCCACGACAGCTACAATCTCCAGGAGTTTAAATGTAAGGTCAATAGACACTTCCTCACACACTAACTCGCATCCATTCTCTCAAGCACCCTTCCCATCTACCCAACCCTCATCTTCAATATCCTTACCCGTCTATCACTCTCCTTCTGACATTTCCTATATCTAACCACACTTTCTCATCACCTTCCCCGATGTAAACCCCTGCGCAATAGTGGCAGTGGAATGCCTTACTTGGGGTGAAATGATTTTTAAAAAATATGTATATCAGTCAGTTAAGTGCCATACGTGATACACGCTTGGGCGATCATGTCTCAAAACAGACATGACTGACTGGGCAGAAAATTATCCCGCATTAGGTTGCCATTGCTTTCTGCGGTAGAATGGTTGCCGACCAAGGCTATAAAACCCAATCTCTCCAGTTATTTAACCCATAACTGGAAGGAATAGACGGATTAATACCTTTCCCAAGGGTATTTGCACGTAAGTGAATGCAAGGAATTCAAATGTAATTCGAACTCGGTTTTCTGATTTCTCGTTCCGAGCCGATATCCACTGCGCCACAACGCCCATATGTTATTAAAATTGGATTTTGAAATCCTAGCAAAGTTTCAAATTTGATAGGTGGAAATATTGCATGAAAAGAGAGGATAGATTTCGCCCGTAAAGGCTTCATTAGATCTAATATTTTAAACTTAGCCAGGATTGTAATATCCTATTTCCGTCTAGACATATTGCCGACTAGCAGAATAGCCCACGTTGCTCGGGTGTAATGAAAGCTTTAAAACTAATCCATAGTCCTGGAGCTCAGACTCTTTGGACGTTGGCACGAAAGACTAAAAAGCAATAGTTGTTTCCAGTTAAAGCGAAACCGTAGACTGAAAGAAAAATGAATGGATGTAAATGAAATTTTGATTTCCTGGTATCGATATCAAATATACTTTTTTCGTCGTAAACTGAATTTTGAAGGCTAAATTCGGAGTAAATGGTATCATGGCTGAGACTAAGAACTACAATTATACCTACTTACAGCCAAACCCGAAGCAAAAACGAAAATAAAAGGGCTGAAAAAAATAGACATATATGCCGATAAACAGACACACACAAACATCTTGCTTTATATATATATATATATAAAGCAAGATATATATATATATATATATATATATATATATATATATATATATATATATGTTATCAATTTTCTGCTCTGTTGTAAGAACTGCAACCTTGAAACTTCTGAATATAATTTCTTATGCCTTTCTCTATGAGTGTATCAAATTTGATTAAAATCAGACCACTCCTTCTATAACCCGATTTTTTCGATTATCGATTTTAGATATTTATCGGGGGTACCTCAACACAAAATCTAAGAACCCTCGCAGACGCTTATAGTACAACTGTGTAAATTTTCAAGAAAATCGGTTCAGCCGTGTTTCGGAGTCTATAGGTAACGGACACACACACACACACACACACACACACACACACACACACACACACACACAAAGTTCCATTTATAAATAAGTTTAGATACGGAAAAACGCATGGATAAAACAAATCTATTACTTTCAACCCATTTTGGAGGATTACATAAAGATCTACATTTGGATTCGATTCAGAAAAGGCAATAAAATTTCTTACTTTCGAGTCATCCCGATAATGAAAAGAGGAATTTAACTTTAATCCGAAAAACACTGGGAAAATTTAAAAGCTTTCAATTTGAATATTACCCACTTTTTTAAAAGTCACGTTTTTCCATTCTTGTTTTTTCACTAGAAACGCCAGCTTAGAGAAAAAAAGTAATGTTTCCTTATTTGTTTAAACAAACACAAATTCCCACACACATACTTTTCTCTTTCATTTTAGATCTGATGAAGCCTTAAATGGCGAAATGAATCATCTATTTGATCAAATCTATCCTCTCATTTCCGGCGATATTTCCACTTATCAATATATATATATATATATATATATATATATATATATATATGAACGCTTACAGCGTTTATTGACGAATGTTACAGCGTTTATTGACGGATATATAAAAACGCTGTAAGCGTTTATTGACGGATGTTTCGTTGTGGTGCGGTGAATGTCGGCTTGGAAAGGGAAATCGGTGAGCCGGGTTTCAATTCCAGTCGAACACTCTGCATTCACTTACGCACTGGTACCCTTGGGAAAAGTATTAATCCGTCCCTTTCCTCCAGTTATGGGTCAAATATCTGAAGTATGCTGTTTATGCAATCTATAGCGAACTTCTGCGCCGATTGTTTGTTATAAGCATTTCCCAAAAAGTGTGGATGGTGCTACACAAGCCTTCACCACTCTAAACAATTCTCTGTGTGGCAGACTGAGTTAGACACTCAAATGTCGAAATCGATGGGAGAGTCCATAATATATATATATATATATATAATGATACATTTTGTGTTGATTCATTTAAATGATTGTCTTTTTCAAGTTACGAATAATCCTTTTTCGGCAAGGGGGCAAATTCAGTGGGAAATTGTCCGAAGTCTATTTCAGATGAAAAGTAAAGAACTATAGTCCAAACTTTCGACTTTCTTAACCCATTATCGGGGTCGGTATAAACAATTGATGAGTTTCGTAGAACGAGTGAATATTGTGACGTAAGCAGAAAGTGTTATGACGCAAGCGTGGTGAGATGTGCGTGTTTTTCGTTTGCCTTATATATATATATATCCGCAGACAGATCTGTTTCGCTCTATCACAGCTCATCAGAACGGCTAGACAGCCGATTGCTTTTTACCCAGGATTGAAACCCGACTGAATTAGCGTCAGTCGGCGATTCTACCTCTGAGCTATGGGCGATCGGTAGAAGGAGGCAGACTTTTTAGCGTGTATATTATCATTATACACGCCCAATAGCTGAGAGTGTTCTAATTCATTGCTGAATGAACGATGCGTATATGTTAGAGTAGCTACTGTTTTTCGAAGTCTACCATTCTTCCAGATTGCTCAATCAGGGTGTGAAAGCGTAAATAGCCATCCGCAGACAGATCTGTTTCGCTGTATCACAGCTCATCAGTACGGTTAGACAGCCGATTGCTTTTCACCCAGGATTGACAGTAGCGGCCATAATATAAGGAACGGAAACAACAAAGACATAAATATGTGTATTACTTAAAAAGTAATGCATGATTAGCAATTAAATTTTTACCGAATAAACATTAGGGTGTAATGCATAAATATTATACAAAGTTAGAAAAATTTACATCATATTTTTTTTTTGGTAAATAAAGATTAAATGAAACAAAGGAAATAACCTACTGGACAAAAGTTAAGGAACGATGTTAATATTTTTTTTTTTCATTTCACCCCAAGCAAGGCATTCGATTGCCACTATTGCGCATGGGGCTACATAGGGGAAGGTAAAAATGAGGAGTGGTGAGGTGTAGAAAATATCAGAAGGAAGATGATAGATGGGTAAGGATACCGAGTATGAGGGTTGGGCAGATGGGAAGAGTGTTTGAAAGAATGGGAACGAGTTAGTGTGTTAGGAGGTGTCTATTGACCTTACATTTAAACTCCTGGAGATTGTAGCTGTCGGGGAAGCAATCATGTGGAAGGGAATTCCACAGTCGGGAAGTGCGAGAAAAAAACTGTTGGAGTAGAAGTTGCGGTTGCATTTTATCGGTTTCACTGTAAAAGGGTGGGATCTAGTTGCTAATCTAGTTTCTCGTGCAAATTCGTATCTAGGGGGCAGCAGTGATCTAAGTTCATTGGAGCAGAAGCCGTGAAAGTATTTATAGAAATGCCACAGGGAAGCCACTTCGCGCCGAAACTTTTAATGTACATTGTTAATAAAACTCGATGGAGCTTTTCAACAATAAGTAAAAGTTCATTTATCATTAGGACTTTATTTTTAAGCAATATGGCAAATTCTACATGCAAAACGCTCTCTTTTGAAGAAAAAAAGCTAATTATTGCTAACTATGAAGAAAAAAAGTCGATTTCAGAAATTTCTGATATTGTTCATAGGTCTAAAAGTGTCGTTCGTCGTGTAATTAGCAGGTATAAAACCGACAAAACGTTAGATGCAAAACCAAAAGCCGGCAGACTTCCAAAACATTGCAAAGAGAAGATCGAAGAATTGTTAGAACATCTACAAAAAACCGTTTTGAAACTGCTACATCAATTGCCTGCAAATTTAATGAAGACACTGATAAGATCTCAAGGAAAACGGTTGCTTACAGGTTAAAAAATTCAGGATTGCATGCCCGTATTCCATCTTCAAAGCCTCTCATTTCAAAGCGAAACCAAAGGGCACGCCTGAAGTACGCGAAAAAACATATTGTTTGGACTGAGGCACAATGGAATACAGTTCATTTCAGTGATGAGTCCAAGTTTACTATATTTGGTTCTGAGGGCAAACCTTACGTACGCCATAGAACAGATGAAAGACTGTCTTCTCAATGTGTCAAGAAAACCGTTAAGTTTGGTGGAGGCAGTGTGATGGTGCGGGTAATGATTTCATCTGCAGGAATTGGCCATATCATCCGCGTACATGGCAATATCAATGCTGAGATTTACAAAAGGCTTCTTCAGCAGCATGTGGTACCAAGATTACACCATAATTTTTATGAATCTCCTATTTACACGCAGGACAATGCACCTTGCCACAAGTATCAGAAGGTTATGGCTTTATTTAAAGAAGGATCGCCCTAATGAATTGGCCAGCCCAAAGCCCTGACATGAATCCAATACAAAATATTTGGAAGATAATTGGAGAAAGGGCTCAGAAAAGAAACCCGAAAAACCAGGACCACATATGGGAGTTATTGTAAGATGAATGGGAGGAAATTGCTGCTGATGTTTGTAATAAATTAATTAGATCACGTAGTCGACGATGCAGAGAAATCATTGAAAATAAGGGATAGTTTACCAAATATTAAATTTTGTTGATATTTTGTTCACAATCAAGTATTAACAAGATAATTCCTTAACGTTTGTCCAGTAGCTTATTTCCTTTGTTCCATTTAATCTTTATTTAAAAAAAAACTATTATGTAAATTTTTGTAACTTTGTATAATATTTATGAATTACACCCTAATGTTTATTCGGTAAAAATTTCATTGCTAATCATGCATTACTTTTTAAGTAATACACATGTTTATGTCTTTGTTGTTTCCGTTCCTAATATTATGGCCGCTACTGTATATATATATATATATATATATATATATATATATATATATATATATATATCATACAATACACTAAATCTAAAATTCCAGTTCCACGTGGTAGTCCTCGTTGGGTTGTTGACGATTTACGTTACTGATAAGTTAGCGTTAGTTTTTCGGACTTTAGTCTTTAATTAGTGCTACTTTATTGTAGGTACGTATATATATATATATATATATATATATATATATATATTAGAATGTAGGATCTAAAGTTATAATCGCCTTTATTTGTAGATGGTTGTTTTTGTTTAAGGGTTTTTTTGTTTGTTTTTTTAATCATATCACACCAAGCAAGGCGATAACGCCACTGATGCGCAGGGGGCTACGTAAGAGTGAAAAGATTGGAAAAGAGAAAGCCGGAAACCACATCCTAAACAGGAAACAAGGGATGAGCCTCTTCAACTGTTCAATAGACGTGGGTGGAGTGTGAACCGGGTGATAGTTTAGTCTATCTACTCCAAATTGCTTCAATGATCATAAGTCTGTTTTACAATTTTATTTGATAGTTATTTGTCTGAAAGAACACTTGCTGCACACACACACACACACACACACATATATATATATATATATATATATATATAATTTCATTAAATAGGGCCAACAAGAAAGATTTGATTAATTTTTATGAGGATTTTCCAGCATCCTAATAATTTTTCATTTTGTTAGAGATAAGGAATATAAAAATATAACTTTTATCGTCCCAAGCGCTTTCGAACACTTCTATAGCCATTTTCAAAAGTGTTTGTGATTTTGCTGTTGTTTTTTCTTTTCTTCATATTTTGATTGTTACGCAGAACTTCATTTTCTTTTGTTTTTTTAAAAACGTTAATTCCGAGCTCTCATGTGCCTCGTAATCTGCACTTCTTACCTATTCCTTCTGCGTCCATACAATAATCTCATTAAGTAACCTACTGCCTTAAGTGGCTCTTGGGCCTTGGGTGCTCAGTTTGTAAAAAATAAAAAGGATTAAATATTAACAGTAAAAGACAGAATTTATGCTTGTTAGCAAATGATACAATCCATGGTGTATTAAGGACGCCAGAGTCGACCAGGTACAGAAATTTAAGAACTGTAACAGAAAATAGGATGTGCGTTGTGGTGCGTTGGATATCGGCTCGAACGAGAAATAGGAGAGCCGAGTTCGAATTCCAGCCTAATTCATTGCATTCACTTACGCGCAAATACCCTTGGGAAAGGTATTAATCCGTCTCTTCCTTCCAGTTATGGGTTAAATAACAGGACAGATTGGGTTCTATAGCCTTGGTCGACAACCAGTCTACCGCAGAAAGCAATGGCAACCTACTGCTGGATAATCTTCTGCCCAGTCAGTCATGTCTGTTTCGAGACATGATCGCCCAAGCGTGTATCACGTATGGCACTTAACTGACTGAACAGAAAATATGGGACGTGGTTTGTGGTGATGAATATCGGTTCGGAACGAGAAATCAGAGAGCCGAGGTCGAATTTCAATTGAATACAAGGAATTAAACTGGAATGCATTACGCGCTAATGCCTTTGGGAAAAGTAATAATCCATCGCTTCTTCCTTTAGCAATGGATCAAACAAAAACTAAAATAAAGTATAAAGAAACAGGAAAACTTCATCACAAAAAAAAATCAGTGCTAATCTACCAGGTAACATCAATCATCCTATTTGACAATGGATGCGGGGCAATTTCCTCTCAGAAACTTGAGGCACTACCAGATTCTACAGAAGAATGCTGAAACGTTTTCCCCTGACAGAAATTAGAAAGAGTATATCGAATCAATTGCTCAGTCTAGGAAAGTTGGTTCCATGTGTTGTGCTAGACAATTTTTCTTGCCATAATCTCCACAACAGTAACTCATTGTGTTTTCTTATACTGACGTTTTCCCCTGACAGAAATTGGAAAGAGTATATTGAATCAGACTCTTCATTATCATATCTATCTATCTATCTATCTATCTATCTATCTATCTATCTATCTATCTATCTATCTCAGACTCTTCGTCTATCTATCTATCTATCTATCTATCTATCTATCTATCTATCTCAGACTCTTCGTTATCTATCTATCTATCTATCTATCTATCTATCTATCTATCTATCGTTATCTATCTATCTATCTATCTATCTATCTATCTATCTATCTATCTATCTATCTCAGACTCTTCGTTATCTATCTATCTATCTATCTATCTATCTATCTATCTATCTAACTCTTCGTAGCTATCTATCTATCTATCTATCTATCTATCTATCTATCTATCTATCTATCTATCTATCTCAGACTCTTCGTTATCTATCTATCTATCTATCTATCTATCTATCTATCTATCTCAGACTCTTCGTTATCTATCTATCTATCTATCTATCTTTATTAGTCTACCATTCATTATTGCTTTGAGTATTGCTTGCTCATCTGGTCTAGTGTTCCTGCTGTATACTTAGAACATTTAGTGTTATTAGTCCTGACCTAGCACCTCGGCTTCTGTAAGTTTCTCACCGGCGTAGCAGTGATTCTCTGTGTCTTTTCTATAAATACTTTTATTGTATTTTTTCTGATGAAAAAATGATACGCAAACTTTATGGATTCAAGCGCAGTACTAGATTGATGTCGGAGGTGCGTTGTGGTACGGTAGGTATCGGCTCGGAACGAAAAATCGGGAAGCCGAGTTCGAATTCCAGTTGAATTCGTTGCCTTCACTTACGCACAAATAGCTTTGGGAAAGGTATTAATCCATCTCTTTCCTCCAATTATGGGTTAAGTAACAGGACAGATTGAGTTCTATAGCTAATTACTACTTAATAATATAATCTATCTCTCCTCCCTCTAGCTATGAGTCAAATAATAGGACAGATTGGGTTCTATAGCCTTGGCTGGCAACCAGTCAACCGCAGAAAGTAATGGCAACTTACTGCAGGATAATATTCTGCTCAGTCAGTCATGTCTCTTTCGAGACATGATCGCCCAATCGGGTATCACGTATGGCACTTAACTGATGCTTAGAATCACAAAGATAGTGGTGATTTCTGGGATACATAAAAGAAAAGAGTGCTTAGAGAATATGGCACTTAAAGGGATATTGAATGCAAGAGGGTTAGAGTGAAGATAGATAGATAGATAGATAGATAGATAGATAGATAGATAGATAGATAGATAGATAACGAAGAGTCTGAGATAGATAGATAGATAGATAGATAGATAGAATGTTAAAAGATAAATATTTCTAAGGGTTACAAAAATAGGAAGTTGTGGAGGGCCATGATCAGTGACGTCATGAACGGATACAGCAAATAGAAGGAGATGCGAATGCACTAACAAAACAATATTCAGTTCGAAACTATTACTTTTTCTTCTATGTTCCGTGTCTCTTCAGAACATGGCTGATCATGACTCTCCATATTTTCCTTTTCTTTGTAGCTCTCTCGTAAATCTTGTATTTTTGCTATCTTTCCTAGTTACTGTTCTTCTAATCATTTAATCAAACTTATAAAGTAGATAATGAGTTGCTTTCCTCTGTTGTTCTTGCCTTCAGTGTATCCTGTGAGTGTCAAATTTTCTAAACCCTCTTTCCTCATTATGAGCCCTAGAAATTTCACCTGTTTCTTTCTATTGATAAGAGTATAAATATCCTTTTCGTTTCCATTTTCTTTAAAATTTCGTCATTGCTCATTTGTTCAATCCATCGCATCCTCAGCATCCTTCTGTAGAACCACATTTATGTTTCTTTTCTTCATCTGTGATAAGATTGTCCTGCTATGTAAGAGATTATTTTTAAGCGCAGCTTAGATGTGGTACAAGGCCGAAAGTATGGAACACTTAGTGAGGATCGAACTCACTTCTCAATTGTAACGATTCTCGCAAGACCAGCTCGCTAACCACTACTCAACGCTGAGGTGATCATACTGCCATGTAGGAGGACTGGTATTCAATACCATTTTCTTTGCGTCGAACGAAATTTTCCTGTTTCTTATTACTTTGCTTAGCTTTTGAATCTCAGTCCGCCTTCGGCTCTGTTAAAATATTCCTAGATATTTAAATTGTTGTACTTGCTTCATTTTTTGGCATCTCCATTTTTTTAATTCACTTGTTGGGCTTTTACTTTTGCTGACAACCCTACATTCTGCAGTCTTAAAACTGATGAGTAGTCTTTTCTTCTCGCTTTCCTTTAATATATCCTGTTATAGTTCCTGTATGTTTTTCTCTCTTTATCTGCTGTCAACGCTATGCAATCAGCATATCTAACGGACACCGAAACGGCTGAACCGATTTTCTTGAAAATTTACACAGTTGAACTATAAGCGTCTGCGAGTGTTCTTAGCTAGGTTTTGTGTCGAGGTACCCCGGATAAATATTGAAAATCGATAATCGAAAAAATCGGGTTATAGAAGGAGTGGTCCGATTTTAATCAAATTTCATACACTCATAGACAAAGAGATAAAAAACGATATTCAGAAGTTTCAAGGTTGCAGTTCTTACAATAAGAATATCTTCTAATAAATCGATAATATATATATATATATATATATATATATATATATATAAGGCAAGATGTTTGTGTGTGTGTGTGTGTGTGTGTGTGTGTGTGTGTGTGTGTGTGTGTGTGTGTGTTTATCTGTCTGTATGTCCTTTATACAAATCCACAATTTTTATCCGATTCTCACCAAACTTCACACAAATATTCTTTAGGCTGAGTCTGAGCTCCAGAAACACGGATTAGTTTTAAAGCTTTCATTACACCCGAGCAACGTCGGGCTATACTGCTAGTATATATATATATATATATATATATATATATATATATATATTAGGTGCGATTGGTAAATTGTCGCAATAATCTTATTATTTCAAATATTCTTTAGGCTGAGTCTGAGCTCCAGGACCATGGATTAATTTTAATGCTTTCATTACACCCGAGCAACGCCGGGCTATACTGCTAGTAAGCATATATTTTGTACGTTAACATTTGAGTCTAAGAATTTAATTAGTTCGGGAACATTGCTAATATCAGTCAGTTAAGTGTCATATGTGATACACGCTTCGGCGATCATGACTGAATGGAGAGAAAATTTTCCCGCAGTATGTTGTCATTACTTTCTCCGATAGACTGGATGCCAACCATGGCTATAGAATCCAATCTATACATATAATACTGTGCAAAAGTATTGGGACAAGAACCATCTTTTATGAGGCATCAAAATAAAGTTTAAAATCACCCCTGTCCTAACACTTTTGCACACTACCGGTAGTGTACAAAAGTGTTAGGACAGGGGTGACTTTCATAAAAACCTCACTGAGATTCAAATACAAGGTGAAAAGTCAAATAAATTGCTAATAAATATTGATTATTTAAAACTAGGTGTAAAAGAAATGTATTAAAAAGTAGTTATATTTAATTTTTCCTATTTTCTATTAAAGTTATTTTGAAACTACTCATTATTCTGTTATTCTTGGATATGACTGACTTTTTTCTTATTCCCCCCTTTCGAATTGATAAATCTAATGTTACTTCGCAAGACACACTTTGGGAACAAATACAAGCTGCTTGGCAGAAGATACTATTAGATACATTGAAGAAGCTTGTGGTGTCAATGCCTGACAGAATGAAGGCTGTGATCAAAGCAAAAGGCTATTATACTAAATCTTAAATTTATTTTATAACAAGTATTTCTTCTTGTTAAAGCATTTGTTGAGTAAATCAAATAAAATTAATTTAATTAAATTGTTTATTTTCTGTTAATATGCCTCATAAAAGTAAAAATAGTTCTTGTCCTAATACTTTTGCACAGTACTGTATATATATATATATATATATATATATATATATATATATATATATATATGTGTGTGTGTGTGTGTATGTGAGAGAGAGAGAGAAAGAGAGAGAGAGAGAGAGAGCAATCGAAAGATTACTGGTGATCTGAAGTTTTTTAACCCAACATTAGTGACATGATAGCAGAAATAAGAATATTTTTGTCTCAAGTTTGATGAGGAATTATATGTTTTGCTCTTCAGACCAGCATGTTCACTCTGTTTTACTCACAATGTGTCGACCGTTGTAATCTCCGGCCAACTTTTGGTAGTCGTACTTTGAAACCGACTTGGAATTTAAAACCGAACCCTTTGTTCCACTAACTAGTAGTAAAATTCTGGAGTCTTAAACCTAATGCGTGCGGAGTAGGGATGTATGAGTGGCTTGGCTCCAATGGTCGAGATATATGAGTAGCCTGACTCAGGTTTTAGAGATACATGAGTGGCTTTACTCAGTTGGCACTGATGTATGAGCAGACTGGCTCAAGTGGTGCGGATTGCTGAATGACCTGACTCAAGTGGAAGAGATTTATAAATATCCTGATCCAAAATGGCGGAGATTTATGAGTGGCCTGACTCAAATGTTTCGGATGTATAAGTAAGTAGTATGACTCAGGTTCCAGAGATGTATGAGTGACCTGACTCAGGTGACAGAGATGCGTGGGCAACCTAGCTCAGATGGTACTAATGTATGAGTTGCCTGATTCAAAAGGCGGAAATTTAGGAGTGGTCTGACTCACAGGAGATTTATGATGGCCTGATTCAAGTTGCGAAGATTTATGAATCATTTAAGTGTGACCTGACTAAGTTGGCAAAGATGTATGAGTAACTTGATTCAGGGGTCAGAGATGTATGAGTTACGTGTATCAGGTTCACAGAGGTGCATGATTGGCCTGACTCAGGTGATAGAGATGTATCAGTGGCCTGACTAGAGTGGCTGGACAATGCCATCAAAGATAAAGAAAAAACTTGAAGCAACTGAAATGTGGTTCTACAGAAGGATGCTGCGAATCAAGCATGTGACCAATGATGAGGTCTTGGAAATGATGGAAACAAAAAGGAAATTAATACTGAGCATCAGGAAGAGACAGCTGAAGTTCCTGGGACACGCAATGAGGAAGGAGGGTTTGGAGAACCTGATACTAACAGGCCAGATAGAGGGGAAAAGAGACAGGGGAAAGCAACGGATAATATTTTTGAAGGAGCTAATCAGGTGGATGACGGAACGAGGATTGCATGGTGTAACATGAGAAGGCGTGCTCAGAACAACCAGGGATAGGGAAACGTGGAAAGCCATGATCGCCTACGTCCTGAAGGGACAGGGCACATAGAAGAAGAAGAAGAAGAAGAAGAAGAAGAAGACTAGAGTAGCGGAGATATATTAGTTGCCTGACTCTGTATGCGGGAATGTGTTAGTGTACTAATTCGGATGGAAAATATGTATTAGTAGCCTGACTCGGGTGATAGAGATGTAAGACTTGCCTTACTCGGTTGGCAGGGATGTATAAGTGGCCTGACTCAAATGGCGGAGATTTATGACTGGCGCGGATGTATTAGTGGCGTCACTTGACAAGCGGGGATATTTTAGTGTCCCAATTCGGATGGAAGATATGTATTAGTAGCCTGACTCGGGTAACAGAGATGTAAGAGTTGCATGACCCAGGTGACAGAGATGTATGAAGGCCTGATTCAGGTGGTGTGGATGTATAAGTGGCCTGACAAGAGGAGGAGATTTATACGTGGCATGACTCAGGTGGTGCAACGTATATTTGGCTTGACTCTGGTGATAGAGATTTATGAGTAACCTGACTCAGGTGACAGGTGCGTGTGTCTGGCCTGACTCAGGTGATAGAAATGTATCATTGACCTGACTAGGGTGGCGGAGAAGTATTAATGTACTAACTAGGATAGAGGATATGTATTAGTGACCTCACTCTGGTTGCGAAGATGTATGAATAGCCTGGTCCAGGTTGTGACACTGAGTGTCTTGTAATAACATCTTTGTATTTCTATTTTTTCTTAACCAGAGACTCCCAACTAGTTTTCATCTCTGTTCTTGGTCTACTAAGACGGTAGCCTAACGTGCGCTGGTTATTTCTGTCATCTGCATCTAAACCTATTCGCTATTACCTTGACATCATTCTATATTTCTTGATCACCGTAATTATCATATATGATCAGCTATGCCAGATTTCAACGTTTCTACTCAGAAAACTGCTCTTCGATGCTTCTCTTTATTTTCAGGGTGGTTGATTTCTGATTTTGTTTCCTTACCACAAGTGCATGCGATGGGATACACCCAGTTTTTGCTCATGTTGTCTTCCACGTGGGAGAAGTGGTTTTAGAGAAAAGATGAGCTGATTTTGAAACCTGTCCTAATGATGCATGTAAAGAAGATTTTTTTTAATCTTTTCAGATTCACCTGAAAGAGGGTACATATTTTTCAAAGTACCCCTTATGTAAATTATTCGTTTTGTTTCTATTTCATTTCCACAGGCCATCCTGACCGCGATTTAACTTCATGGGATCTCGTTCCATTTGATGAAATATATCTGCTCAAGGCTTTACTGTTGCATGATATTTTGCATGCAATCTTGGCTTTCCTGCGGTGAAGTTCATTCCAAAGTCAAAATTTTTTCTAGTTTTATTCTGATATTTTCTGCTCGTCAACGTCAGTTGTTATTTTTTTATTTATTAACTGTAAACTACAAGAAAATATTAAGATTAATAAAAATACTCAACTTCTATGAAGATATATACAAACAATATATCATAATAACAATAAAAAAAATTCGGAATCATCGTAAAAGGACTTATATACCAAATCAAAATTCTTGGATTACCACATTTTTAATTGTTTCACCCCAAGCAAGGCGGTACCACCACTGATGTGCAGGGTGCTACATAAGAGTAAAAGTTTTGACAGGAGGAGAGTGAAGAGAAAGACGAACCAGTTACAAGGGGTTTCAGTGAAAGGGTACGAGAATGATTAAAATACAAGAGTGAAGACAGTTGCGAAGGTAGAGAGAAAGGAAAATTACAAGATATACGGGGTGATGTAGAAAGGAGTCAAGTGGATAAGAGATGAGTATTGACATTGCATTTAAATTTCTGGAGGTTGCAGCCGTTAGGAAAGAAAGTATATGGAAGGGAGTTCCACAGGCGTGAAGTGACGAAAAAGAAGCTGGGGCTGTAGAATTGTCGGCTGCATTTCGTTGATCTAGCTGTACATGGGTGGGACCTTGTTGCCAGTCTGGTTGCACGAGTAAATTCTTGTGGCGGGGGCACCAGTGACTTAAGTTCGTAAAACAAAAAGTTTATTCTTAAGAGAAATCTGTATAAGCAAATTGAGCGGTTATGCTTTATGATAAAAAGTTTCTTGTTAAATACAATTAATGTTCAGGGCTGCAATTCTTCTGATCGGGAGATTCGAGGTTTGAGGAGCGTGAAACCACTTCTTAATTGATGTTTTTGCCAGGTTCACACTGACCCGTGGCGATAGTATCTGTTATGGTGCCAGCTATGGCTAATAAAAAAAACCAAACAAACTTCAACATAGCATTTTTATAAAATGAGCAGCAATACATTTTATAGCGAGGTAATAAATAATAAGTTGTGGTGCAGTGGATATCGACTCGGAACGACAATTCGGGGTGCCGAGTTCGAATTCCAGTTGAATTCATGGCATTCATTTACGCACAAATACCCTTGGGAGAAATAGATTGAGTTATATAGCCTTGGCTGGCAACCAGTCTACCACAGAAAGCAATGGCAACCTACTGCAGGATAATCTTCTGCCCAGTTAATCATGTCTATTTCGAGACATGATCGCCCAAGCGTGTATCACGAATGCCCCTTAACTGAGTGACTGAATATAATAGTTGGGGATCGGTTTTCTATTGTTATGAAGTAATAAATTGATCCCCCACTAATTAATACGTAATAATATAAAACATATCTTCCCCCTTTAGCTATGAGTCAAATAACAGGACATATTGGGTTCTTGACTGGCAACCAGTCTACCGCAGAAAGCAACGGCAATCTATTGCGGGAAAATCTTCTGCCCAGTCAGTCATGTCTCTTTCGAGACATGATCGCCCAAGCATGTACCACGTACGGCACTTAACTAAATAAATGGTGCAGCACAAGAAGAATATAAAAATACATTTCTATAGTAAAATTACCAACAACGCCTTTTTAATCTATAAACTATATATCTAGAAGGGTATATACTTTTTACCCTGAAAAGTATAGAATTGGGTACAAAATATAATGTAATAGTAAGCGTAAAGTTACGACCACGGATATTGAGATTTTGGTACTAAATAGCAACCTATAAATTGGTACGCTGCTAAACAAAATCAACCAACCAACCAAAAATACATCAGGTAAGTACCATACGTGATACACGCTTTGGGCGATCATATCTTGAAAGACACATGACTGACTGGGTAGAAGGTTATCCCGCAGTAGGTTGCCATTGCCTTCTGTGGTAGACTGGTTGCCATCCAAGGCTATAGAATGCAATCTATCCTATTATTTAACCCATAACTGGAGGGAAGAGACAGATTAATACCTTTCCCATGCGTATTTGTGCGTAAGTGAATGCAAGGGATTCAACTGGAATTCGAATTCGGCACCACGATTTGTCGTTCTGAGTCGATATACACTGCACCACAACGGATTTAAACCAACAATATATTTTATTTTAGCTGAAACCATAAAATTGTGTTCAAAATTAAATACCCATAGAAATCAGCCAACCAAAATACGAGTAAAATAATCATTTAAAATTCAGTCAGTCAGTTAAGTGCCATACGTGATACACGCTTGGGCGATCATGTCTCGAAATAGACATGATTAACTGGGCAGAAGATCCCGCAGTAGGTTGCCATTGCTTTATGCGGTAGACTGGTGAATTATCTTATTATATTAATAAGTAGTAATTAGTGGGGGATCAGTTTATTACTTCATGACAATAGAAAACCGATCACCCACTTTATGCCCAGTAGAAGCCTTAATCATGTTTCTATTATATTCAGTCAGTCAGTTAAGTGCCATACGTGATACACGCTTGGGCGATCATGTCTCGAAAGGGACATGACTGAATGGGCAAAAGATTATCCCGCAGTAGGTTGCCATTGCTTTCTGCGGTAGACTGGTTGCTGGCCAAGGCAGTGAATACAACGAAATTTGAACTCGGCTCTCAGGTTTCCCTTTTCGGAGCCGATATCCACTGCACCGCAACTCACAGAGAGACTTAAATATCGTTTAAATAGATTCAGTTTAGTCCAAGTTGTTTAATTTAACGACATATCAACACTTGTTAAGTTACTTAAAGTTGAATTTCGAGAGAAATAAACAAAATCAACCAACCAACAATACATCAGGTAAGTACCATACGTGATACACGCTTTGGGCGATCATATCTTGAAAGACACATGACTGACTGGGTAGAGGGTTATCCCGCAGTAGGTTGCCATTGGGTCCAAAATAGACATTGGTTAGGGTAAAATTTTAGTATCCATTCGAAAAGAGGCCCTTCTGAAATAGATACAGACGTCGTGTTACAAATCCCGCCGACAGGCAAGTTATCTAAGCGGAATGTGTGACTTCCGATATAAAAATCGGGGAAGCCAGTCCAACTTTTATTTAACATCACAGTGGCATCAATTTAGACGAATGTCACTCTTCTTTGGTTGTTTCATTGGTTTGGTTTTATTTCTGTTATTTTATACACTTATTTATTTTTATTTGTATTTATGTATTTATTTATTTTTATTTATTTTTATTTTTTATTTTTGTATTTTTTTTTTAATCATATCACCCCAAGCAAGGCAATAACGCAACTGATGCGCAGGGGGCTACGTAAGAGTAAAAAGATTGGAAAAGAGAAAGCTGGAAACCACATCCTAACCAGGAAACAAGGGATGAGCTTCTTCACCTGTTCAATAGACGTGGGTGGAGTGTGAACCGGGCGATAGTTTAGTCTATCTACTCCAATTGGAAAAGAAAAAAAGAGTAAAAAGATTGGAAAAGAGAAAAGCAGAAACCACATCCTAAACAGGAAACAAGGGATGAGCCTCTACACCTGTTTAATAGACGTGGGTGGAGTGTGAACCGGGCGATAGTTTAGTCTATCTACTCCAATTGAGAAAAAAAAAGAGTAAAAGAATGGAAAAGAGTAAAAAGATAGGAAAAGAGAAAGCCGGAAACCACATCTTAACTAGGAAACAAGGGATGAGCTTCTTCACCTGTTCAATAGACGTGGGTGGAGTGTGAACCGGGCGATAATTTAGTCTATGTCCATTAGCAGCATATCAACCACGATGGGTTATTTAATGCCAAAAACTATTCTGTAGTCAATATTGTTTTTGAGATAATAATGGGTTTAGTGATACAAGTCTTAATATTTAACCCATAGACGCAGGGAGATAAGGTTGATTCATACCTTTCTTTAGGGTATTTGCGGGTAAGTAAATATAATGAGCCCCAGTGGAATTCGAATTGGGCTCTCCGATTAGCAATTCCGAGCCTTTATCCATCACACCACCCGTACATCGAAGGTTACACTATTTGGTATTCCCAAGCGATCACCCATCTAAGTACTGACCACGCTCGACGTTGCTCAACTTCGGTGATCGTACGAGAACCGGTGCTTCAACATGAAGTGGCCGTAAGCCCCATTTTTCTTTCCCCATGTCTCTAATCTATAATTATAAAATGCAGGATTGCTCGGGTTTTTAATGACATTAGCATGAATTAATTAAATTAAAAAAAGCCTAACTTATGAAAGAAGAGCTTTATTTGTGGAGAAATTGACATGAATTATTCTGTGACTCCCCTTGACACATTTACTTATCACTAGTGGCTGCTTGAATACAAAGTCTGAATGGTTGACATGCCTGAAGCAAATGACCTTTATCTATTTTGGACATTGTGCCAGTTATGGCATATATCAGAGGTTTTATCGTGTTATGGAAGCGTTGACTGACTTTCCTCTTGACTATGCTCCATAAGTAGTATCTACTCAAATACGAGTATCTATTAAAAATCATTGTAGTTTGTTGTTCGGAATTGAAATAAATTGTTTGTGAAGGCAGTCCCGTTACTTTTAGAAAAGAATGAAGCTATAGGAAGATGGTTAGACTTTATTAATTCAGCCTTGTGTCATACATAGCCAAACTCCCTACAACTTACAAGTTTTATCCACAATCATCAGAAGGTTATCATCATCAGAAGATTGTTGGCTTCAGAAGGTTGCAGATTGTGTGAATTGTGTGGTATAGGGTGGAATAGTGGAAGAATAAAAATATACATTTTTCATGTTAAAATAGAATTTTATTGATAGAGAAGAATAACATGAATTGTAGCAGTTAATGTTCAATAAGAAACAAGTAATGGTTTAAGGGTATCAAGAGTTCATAGTAGTATGTGCGAATGTATGTTATCGTTGTGTAGAAAAGTTGATTGCAACTGGAGAAGAAGAAGTAAAAGGAATCAGCACACGAGAAAGAAGGAGAAAGAGGACGATGAGCGACGCAACCTTACGTCCGGGTTGACTTGAAGTTTATCCCGTTACATTTTAGTGTGTCGCCTCGTTACTCCCATCTGACTGTTTAACGCTGATCGAAGCCTTTATAGTGATTTAGATTTTTCGCACTGGTTCGCTAAGTCATGCAAATTGTTTCCATTGATCAAAAAATCAATTTAACATCTACTCGCGAAATCCGGTTTTGACTTTTTCTTAAAGTACATGGTCAATCCTTTTTCTATTTGGCAAAACCAGGATTTCACACGTCATTGTTAATTTTTGTAAAAATGAAGGAGAAGGTTGCTTTTAATTCTTAATTTCCTATCCACTACAAGAACTTATTTTTCCCTGTAGTACCGAAGCAGAAATGAACTAAAACCCAATCCAAGAATTTTCTTTCCCATTGCACTTCAAGAGGGTCAATCACTGATGTCTGAGGCATCCCGTAAAAGAGTGCCGGGGAAACTAAACAGTTTCAGGCAGCATCTGCATGTGTGCAAACCCGGTTACCCATTAATGGTGACATTATGTTAAAGTTATCTTCAGGAGAGTTCAGGTGAACAGAAGACGAAAATGCATCTGTTGGATGTGCGGGTAGCGTAACGGCTACCAACACGGAAAAATGGAATCGACGAGCCAAGTTCTAATTCCGACATAGTCTCTTGCCTTCACTTCGCACTTCGAATCTATTTCTAGTCCTGTGTATGAGTTAAATAGTAAAGTAGACTGGACTCTCCAGCATTAGATAGCACCAGTTTACGAGAATGAATACTCTGGATTCCGAACAACAGCCTCGCCCAGAAAGTCATGGTAAATTACACAAAAGGAAAATTGGAGAGTCAAAATCACATTCGTCCTAAAAAGGCTTACTAAAGAAAGTTTACCACCCAACAAGAATGGAATCTGCATTCCCGTTCTAATTTGAGAAACTGGTAGCTGACTCACTTTTGTTTTGCTGTGAAAGCTTCTCGTAGTCTAATGGTAAAGCACACTTTAATTTAAAAAAAAGAACAGATAACGGTTGGGTCCTTGTCGCGATGTGCACTTCGATGTAGAACTTCACTGTTTAAAAACTGGAATATTAATTCAAACACCCATAACGACTAAAAAAAATAACGTTTATAATAAAACTAGCAGCATATCCCAGCGTTGATCGGGTGTAATGAAAGCTTTAAAACTAATCCATGATCCTGAAGCTCAGACTCAGCCTAAAGAATATTTGTGTGAAGTTTGGTGAAGTTTAAAAATTGTGGATTTGTATAAAGGACATACAGACAGATAAACAGACATACACACAAACATCTGGACTTTTATATATATGTTATCGATTTTCTGCACTATCGTAAGAACTGCAACCTTGAAACTTCTGAATACCGTTTCTTATGTCTTTGTCTATGAGTGTATCAAATTTCATTAAAATCGGACCACTCCTATAACCCGATTTTTTCGATTATCGATATTTATCGAGGGAGTACCTTGACACAAAACCTAGCTAAGAACACTCGCAGGCGCTTATAGTACAACTGTGTAAATTTTCAAGAAAATCGGTTCAGCCGTTTTGGAATCTATAGGTAACGATTAACACACACACACACACACACACACACACACACACACACGGACACACAGACAAAGTTCCATTTATAAATAAGTTTAGATTTAGATGATGGGAACTATTAATTTTTTTATTAAATGTCAGTCAGTTTACTTTCTTTTCCCAATGCTTTTTTTATTTTTGCGTTCAGATAAGATCAAGATTAATTTTGTTTAGTTTAACGTTTCAGTCTTTTTTGGCTGCAATTATTGGGTAAAATGGTTTCTACATAATTTAATGAAAAGAAAACAAGGGAGTGTTTATTTCAATCAAACTTTATCGTCTAATGGTTAAAACATTGAAGTCAATTTCAGGTTTTTCTTTTTAGCAGTCCTTCACACAAACAAAATGCAGAATAACTTTATTATACTTCCGCGAAATTATTTATCCAGTGGCCACGTGACCTAGTGGATAAAAGCTTTGGTTGATTGATTAAAAAAAAGACTTGATCCAAAGAGTTTTCAGACAAAATTGGCTGCCTTATCCTTGAAAGGAGTACTCAATTAGGATAAACACCCGACTACAACCATTCATGCTATTAACATTCAGTTAGTCAGTTAAGTGACATGCGCGATACACGCTTGGGCGATCATGTCTCGAAAGAGACATGACTGACTGGGCAGAAGATCGCAGTAGGTTGCCATTGCTTTCTGCGGCTATTAACATTATTCGAACTATTATACTCATCTATTTCCAAGTTTACGAAGTTTCAGCCGTTGTACGCACCAGCCTTCTTCAGTTGCTAGAAATTTCGAACCGAGCCCTTTATTACGATCACTGGAGTATATCATTCTCATTCTCTTCTGTGAATCCGCTACTGGTAGTCATGAGTTATCTCCCTTTAACCCGATTCTCTAAGTTAATATCTCACCACTGTTGTAGCCTGGTATTTTCTCACAACTCAGAAAATATCCTCAGTCTGTCTACCCCTATGTGAAGTGGTTATCGGAGAAAATATAAAGGATCTGTGGTTGATAGAACATCAGAAGGATCTTCAGGAGTGGTTATATACTTCTCAGATACCTCTTCCGAGTAAGACCCCCCCCCCCAACAGAAGGAGACATGACTAAGGACTGTGTTTACGCCATTCCCTGTACCTGTGGAAATAAATATAAAGGTAAGGCTACAAGAACATCTTAAGGTCGTAACACGAGGGGATATAGAAAAATCAGACGTAGTTGACCCCATATGGAGGGAGAAAGTAGTTCACGGATGAAGTTGAAATAATAGATAGAGAACGCTACTGGAAACTACGTAAACTTAAGGAATCAGCACATATTCTAGGCTCCAAAAATCTCCTAAGCCGACCAAGCATAGAGATTAATACAATATCGGAACCAGTAATACGGAGTGCCAGAGAAAAGCATTAGTGTCAGAAATTGCAATATGAGCTCTAGTAAAAAATACCAGAGAAAATCAACATCGAAAATTCCAATATGAATTCTGATAAAAAATACTAGAGAAAACTATTAACATCAAAAAATTGCAATATGAACTCTGTTAAAAAAGGTTACTGAAACATAGGATTTATATGTCCCAGAAATTTAATCGCCGTTGTCCTCAAGGACAAATGGCTTTGGGTAGTTCCAGTGACTTCATCCAAAGAGTTGTGAGTTCAATACCAGGCTACAGCAGTGAACAAATAACAGAAAGTTGGGTTAAAGGGAGACAACTCATGAGAAGAGAGAAGCAGCTTTGCACAAGGAATGAGAATGATATACCCCAGTGATTGTAAAAAAGGATTCGGTTCGAAATTCCTAGCAGAAGAAGGCCGGAGAGTACAACGGCTGAAAAGTCGTGAAAATGACAACGACGATGAGAACAATAGTCCGAATAAAGTCAGTTAAATGCCATACGTGTTACACGCTTTGGGCGATCATGTCTCGAAAGAAACATGACTGACTGTGCAGAAGATTATCCCGCAGTAGGTTGCCATTGCTTTCTCCGATAGACTAGTTGCCAGCTAAGGTTATAGAACCCAATCTGGATTATTATTTAACCCATAACTGGAGGAAAGAGACGGATTAATACCTTCCCCAAGGGTATTTGTGCGTATGTGAATGCAAGGAATTCAACTGGAATTCGAACTCGGCACCCCCGATTCGTCGTTGAAGGCTTTTACTACTAACTTAATAATTATTATCGCTTTAATTTATACTGAAAACATTTTTGATGAAATTCTATTCAATTCCATTAAATTATATAATTTTACGTAATTTATTTGCTGGTGATAACAACTCGTATTCTATTTTATTTTATTCTATAGATTATCTGAATAAAGCGCCCTACTGAAATATTAAACTCACGTCCATTGTAAAAAAGACAATATAGTGATGTAATGGTTCGGGATTAAAAGGTACAGTTGATGGAATTAATAACTGTCTCATGACAAATCGTTAAAAGGGAGACAACCATCCGTCCGTGCATGGAGTACTGCTGCCATTTATGGTCAGGTGCCCCTGCCGTTCTCCTCAGTGTTCTTGACAAGCTCCAAAGGAGAGTCTGTAATGTGATAGGTACTGATCTGGCGACTCGACTGCAGCCATTTCCCCATCGTCGAAATGTGGCCTCCCTCTGTCTCTTCTATAAATACTTTCATGGCTTCTGCTCGGATGAGCTTAAGTCACTGATGCCTCCTCAACAGGTGTTTACCCGTGCAACCAGACTGACAACTGGGTCCCACCCATTCACAGTCAGGTTAGCCAAATGCAGACGACAATTCTACTCCTGCAGCTTCCTCTCTCGCACTTCCTGCCTGTGGAACTCACTCCCGTATTCTTGCTTTCCTGACGGCTACAACCTCCAGAAATTTAAATGCAAAGTTAATACTCATCTACTAACCACTGGCCTCTAGCTCTCTCCCCTCCCCTGTATAATCTTCACTTTCTCTCCGCCCATGTATCTGTCATTGCACCTGCTTTCTCAGCTTTCTATTGTTCCTTACTAACTAGCTTGTACTCCTCACTCTTTTCTAATTAATCTTTCTACATTTATGTAACCCCCTGCACATCAGTGGCGTTTCTGCCTTGCTCGGGGTGAAATGATTAAAAAAAAATGTTCATACAACAGATTAAATGATCTGACACGAAATAATGTTAAATAAGTTTTAAAACAAAAGGTAAGAGAGTTCGTTGCTCATCGAAGAGTATATGGTTTGCATCCATTGAAAAGTATACGAACAGAGATAGTTTGAAATACTAAGCTTTCTTGAATGGTTGAGACAAAATTCTGTGAAGTCATTCGTGATTGGTTAGGGGTCGATAATATAATTGGCGACTAATTTTATACAAGCAAAATTTCAACACTGATGGCGATGAACAGAAACGAAACATTTCACAGGACCTCAGGGACTTTTTTATTATTAATTTACTAGCAGTATAGCCCAGCGTTGCTCGGGTGTAATGAAAGCTTTAAAAGTAATCCATGGTCCTGGAGCTCAGACTCAGTCTAAAGAATATTTGTGTGATGTTTGGTGAGAATCGGATAAAAATTGTGGATTTGTATAAAGGACATACAGACAGATAAACAGACACACGCACAAACATCTTGCCATTTATATATATATATATATATATATATATATGGCAAGATATATATATTATCGATTTTCTGCACTATCGTAAGAACTGCAACCTTGAAACTTCTGAATATCGTTTCTTATGTCTTTGTCTATGAGTGTATCAAATTTGATTAAAATCGGACCACTCCTTCTATAACCCGATTTTTTCGATTTTCGATATTTATCCGGGGTATCTCGACACAAAACTTAGCTAAGAACACTCGCAGATGCTCATAGTACAACTGTGTAAATTTTCAAGAAAATCGGTTCAGCCGTTTCGGAGTCAATAGGTAACAAACACACGCACACAGAGACAAAGTTCCATTTATAAATAAGTTTAGATAGATTTTTTTTCTTCTTATTTTCATAACAAAAATAATTTCTCATAGACTCTCTACTTTTCTTTCCTTATTTCTTGGCTGACCGTCTAACTTCTGTTAAGGTAAGGTTTTCATTAGTTCAAACAAAATTTCACATATGCTCGCGAATTCCACTCCTTTTTCCTCATTCTTCCTGGATTAAGCTCAAATTTCGTAATGCTTGTGTTAAGGAAGTACCAACTGTAAGCACGCACGGGCAGAAGGCAATGTGAAAAATCTAAAGCTATTTTCCGGTGAAAGGATGGAGCAGTGCGGTGCTTAGCAACATCGCCCACCCTCGTCTACCCGCAGAATGCAACTTGTGCTCCCCGAACATACTGAACCCATAATAAATGGTACTTTAAACAAAATATACCTGTTATGTTCTTCTATGTATGTTGAAACAGATATCTATAAAAATCGATTTCTCTCTCAAGTTCATTTTTTTTAATTTCAAATGATTTGCGGCCTTTTCGGAGGCTGGAAGGCTTCTATCAAATATATATATATATATATATATATATATATATATATATATACAGAAAATTAAGCAAGAGCCAACAACCGACCACGGTTTCGCCTAACGGCTCGTTAGGGAAATTGGCTGACAGCAAAGATTTAAAATAGCAAATATATAGGAACTCAAATAAAAACGAAGAAGACACCAAAACACAAGAAAGGGGGGGATACAAATTTATTTTTTAAAAATAATTAAATTTGAGAGAACAATTAAACGAAAGGCTAATTCAGTAGACAATTTTTCATATGCTTGCATTTATGGAGAATTTCAGTTTTAGAATTTAGTAAATTCTGTGCGGGTTCAAATAACGCAAGAGCTAATTTTTCCTCGCCACATTTGTGCTTGACATTTTATTCATGTACTTCGTTTGTTTCTTTTTTTTTGTTTCCCCTTTTTTTTTCCTCCGAGTTTGTTCTCGGTGGGTTATATAATACGATTTAAATTATAGCTTGATTTATACTAGTTTTACTATGGGTATAGTTGTTGCTATAGTTATATTATATATATATATATATATATATATATATATATATATATAATATTAACTATATAATATATATATATAATCTAAACTTATTTATAAATGGAACTTTCTCTCTGTGTGTGTCTCTGTGTGTGTATGTGTATACATTACCTATAGACTCCGAAACGGCTGAACCGATTTTCTTGAAAATTTACAGTTGTACTATAAGCGTCTGCAAGTGTTCTTAGCTAGGTTTTGTGTCGAGGTATTCCTGATAAATATCAAAAACCGATAATCGAAAAATCGGGTTATAGAAGGAGTGGTCCGATTTTAATCAAATTTAATACACTCATAGACAAAGACATAAGAAACGATATTCAGAAGTTTCAAGGTTACAGTTCTTACAATAGTGCAGAAAATCGATAATATATATTAATGAAAGGCAAGATGTATGTGTGTGTGTCTGTTTATATGCCTATATGTCTGTATTTTTTTCAGCTCTTTTATTTTAGTTTTTGCTTCGGGTTTGGCTCTAATAGGTATAATTGTAGCTCTTAGTCTCAGCCATGATACCATTTACTCAGAGGGCTTATTTAGTCTTCAAAATTCAGTTTACGACGAAAAAACTTATTTGATATCGATACCAGGAAATCAAAATTTGACTTACATCCATTCATTTTTCTTTCAGTCTACGATTTCGCTTTAACTGGAAACAACTATTGATTTTTAGTGTGTGTGTGTGTGTGTGTGTGTGTGTGTGTGTAAAGAGAGAGAGAGAGCAAGACGGGTTGATAGATGTCTATTTCAACATACAAGTACAATAATAATTTTCCAGTTAATCCTAATAATTATTTTGTTAATTTTTTCTTTCATTATAATAGATCTGCGGAGCCAAGGAGCCTTGTGGCTTCCCGGGGCCTTGCAAGATCTGCGGGGGCCCTAAGCACTGCCCTGGAGTAGATAATTTGTTACTTACCCGCGTACTAATCGAGTTTGAGTGAAAGAACAAGGTTAAGGAACAACGATTAGTGGCAAAAGTTATTTAGAGCAACAAGGGATAGGAAGCTGTGGAGAGTCATGGTAGCTCGCGTCTAGAAGAGAAATGATATATTAAAAGTTACAAGATACCGTCATCTGAATTAAAACATCTCTTGTTACCTATTTTGGTTCAGGGTATAGATACACGCAAAGAAAATCTTTTATAAAGATTTCTTAATTAAGATTAAAAAAAAAACAACGTATATTTTGCCTATGGACGTTGTGGTCATTCCGTATAATCCGAGACATATGTAGGAAGCTTGAACTGATTTCTAAAAAGGAAGGAAGTGAACGTCGTGTGTACTGTGTGATTTGATCAGCCTTGAAATGGGAGACGTCCGTCGCGCTGAGCATGCTAACGAGCAAGGGAGAAATGAATAAACCCAACCCCAGTACAACGGATGTGTTTTGTTTTTTAATAGCAATCAAGCTATCGCAAGTTCAATCCCCTGAAACGGTATTTTAATAAACCCAATCATCACCAGATGTTGCAAAAGGTCGAATTTCCGCCAGAGTCAGGCGTTCCTCGTACGATAGTGTACATTGCAGATTGTTAACGTAACATTTGTCTGTCACTGAAGCATTGTTAGCAATGGGGACCCTATTTGGGGTTTATAATCTTCAAGCCTCGAACCGTTTCCCAGCCCATATTACTCTATGCTAGGATGTTTTGTTTTTTTTTCGTTTATTTTATTTTATTTTATTTTACTCATTTCCCCCCAAGTAAGTCAATAAAAGCACCCTGACACAAGGTTATACTGAGAGTGGAAAAGAATGGTAAGAATTTGAGAAGAAAGTACAATAAAAGAAGTTCCAAGGAAGACAGATGGCAAATGACGTTGCATCAGTTAGTCTATATTTCTGATATAAGGTAGTATTTACAGTATTTACATTATTCGGACTATTGTCCTCATCTTGTTGCCATTTGTACGACGTTAAATAATAGATCATTCTATTTGTCTGTATTTCTGAGATGAGGTAGTATTTACAGTATTTACATTATTCGGACTATTGTCCTCATCTTGTTGCCATTTGTACGACGTTAAATAATAGATCATTCTATTTGTCTGTATTTCTGAGATGAGGTAGTATTTACAGTATTTACATTATTCGGACTGTTGTTCTCATCTTTGTTGCCATTTGTACGACGTTGAAAAATACATCATTCTATTTGTCTATATTTCTGAGATGAGGCAGTATTTACAGTATTTACATTATTCAGAATATTGTTCTCATCTTTGTTGCCATTTGTACGATGTTTCAGCCGTTGTACGCTCTCACCTTCTACAACTGCTAGGAATATAAACTTATTTATAAATAGAACTTTGTCTGTGTGCGTGTATCCGTTACCTATAGACACCGAAACGGCTGAACCGATTTTATTGACAATTTACACAGTTGTACTATAAGCGTCTGCGAGTGTTCTTAGCTAGGTT
>JBBBDQ010000642.1:957500-975000 GCA_037127315.1 Ascarosepion bandense
AAAGTCGACCGCAGTTTCACTCGCCGGGTCGTCAGGACTTAGGTCTTCCTGACGATCCTGCGAGTGAAACCGCGGTCGACTTTTGGCTCACTTTTAGATTTAGTTCGAATATATATATATATACTGTAATTGTAGGAGGATTTGAAGTAATTCGATAATTCATCGAGGTTTTATTAGACCTCAACAGAATGCTAAAAGCACTGGATGGCCGTTTCGTTCTATTTTTTGTAACTCATCAGCAGGGCGCACCTCCTACCAGGAATTGAAACCCAGAGAGTTGCGTTATTAAGCACACGTCGTACCAACTGTGCGCAGTCCTATGGTTAAAGGAACTTGAATGAGTTCCTCCTAGGAATACGTGAATGAGTGGCGCTATATTAAGTTTAATTCGTTACCTCTTTGCCACCGGGGCCCGTGGTACAGTTGGTATGGCATCTGCTTATTAACACAACTGTCTGCGTTTGAATTCTTGGTAGTGGA
The DNA here is from genome assembly GCA_037127315.1 of Ascarosepion bandense. NCBI lineage: Eukaryota > Metazoa > Mollusca > Cephalopoda > Sepiida > Sepiidae > Ascarosepion > Ascarosepion bandense. The sequence goes on from JBBBDQ010000642.1 coordinate 957,981, forward strand.
TGCGCACTACTGATGTAACCTAAGTGGCAGTAAGAAAGGAATAGGAAAAACAGATATATATATACATATATATATATATAATTCATGAAGTTTTTATTAGACCTCAATAGAATCCAGAATTTCGTCAATCAGGTTATAAACCTCCGGAGTGAGCGACTTGGTTTGAGTAGTTGTGGCTCTGGGAGGCACAGTCCTATGGTTAAAGAAACTTGGATGTGTTCCTCCTAGGAATATGTGAATGAGCGGCGCTATATTAAGTTTAATTCGTTACCTCTTTGCCATGGGGCCCCTGGTATAGTTGGTATGACATCTGCTTATTAACACAACTGTCTGGGTTTGAATTCTTGGTAGTAGATGCGCACTACTGATGTAACCTAAGTGGCAGTAAGAAAGGAATAGGGAAAACATATATATATATATATAGATAATTCATCAAGTTTTTATTCGACCTCAACAGAATGCAGAAAGCACTGGACGGCCGTTTTGTTAATTAATGGGGGATCAGTTTATTACTTCATAACAATAGAAAACCGGTCCTCCACTTTATGCCCAGTGGAAACCTTAATCATGTTTCCAATTATTATATTCAGTCAGTCAGTTAAGTGCCATACATAATAGACGCATTGGGCGATCATGTCTCGAATGAGACATAACTGACTGGGCAGAAGATTATCCCGCAGTAGGTTACCATTACTTTCTGTGGTGAGGGCATGGGATATATTTTCAAAATAAAAAAATATATAACAAAAATGAAAAAAGTGGGAACGAAATCGGTTTGATATAAATAGCAACCTAAGTGAAGTAAGAAAGGAATAGGGAAAACAGATCGATATATATATAATTCATCAAGTTTTTATTAGACCTCAATAGAATGCAGAAAGCACTGGAAGACCGTTTCGTCAATCAGGTTATAAACCTCCGGAGTGAGCGACTTGGTTTGAGTAGTTGTGGCTCTAGGATGCACAGTCCTATGGTTAAAGAAGCTTGGATGTGTTCCTCCTAGGGATATGTGAATGAGCGGCGCTATATTAAGTTTAATTCGTTACCTCTTTGCCACCGGGGCCCGTGGTACAGTTGGTATGACGTTTGCTTAAAAACGCATTTACATTTAAGCCAATACAAATTGTCTGTAACAATTCTACTACAATTTAATGAACTCTCGTTGTTAATGAGTAATGTAATCTATTCAGAGAAACTTATTATTGACCCTGACCCTGACGCCAAACAAGAATGTCAGCACTGTAGAAGAACTTTCATAAACTTCTTAAGTATCAACGGCAACGAAAGTTCTAATAAGCTACACTACCTCACAAAATACATCTCAGCACAAGTTTTTGAGTATTTCGCAGACACCTTCCTACAAAGAGGCTTTAACAACCTTGGACATGATCTACACAAAAAAAAAAAAATGAAACGTTCTCTAGATGCCTACTGGCTACGAGACGTCAACTGTCCCCAGATTCAATTGACGGATTCTATCAAGCCTTTGTTTTTTTGTTTTTTATAATCATATCGGCCCAAGCAAGGCATTTTACTGCCACTGTTTTGCAGGGCGTTAACTAAGAGGAAAGTTATGAGAAAGAGTGACAGGTTATAGGGGGTGTCAGGAAGTGGGTAAGAGAAAGATGAGAATACTGATGAGAGTGGAGTGGACGGAGAAAGGAGCATGAGAGAGAGGATGCAGGTTAGTGAGATAGGAGATGACTATTGACTTTACATTTAAATTCTTGGAGATTGTAGCTGTTGGGGAAGCAAGTAAATGGAAGGGAATTCCACAAGCGGGAAGTGCGAGAAAAGAAGCTTCTGAAGTAGAATTTGCATTTACAATTTATAAAAAGGTGGGACTTAGTTGCTAATATTGTTGCCCGAGTAAAGGGGGCACCAGTGAGCTAAGTTCATCGGAGCAGAAGCCTTGAAAGTATTTGTAGAAGAGACACGGGGAAGCCACACTGCATCGGTGAGAAAAAAAATTAAGCAAGAGCTGATCATTTTCTTCGGTATCAGCGAAACAATATCGAGCCGAATTGATACGAGATGCCTTCATAAATGGGCTTCGGTCCAGGGATATCCGACAAATACTAAAAAATAGCACCTTAATATTACAGCAGGCCTATGACCAGGCAAGAGTTTTAGATTTAGCAAAACGAAATGCTAAAATTACGATACAAATGCAGTGACGTCAAATTATTTCACCCTTCGATCATCTTGTAAAAAACTAGGCTCTCTGTTATGGTGAAACACACCTATTTCTCTGTTAATTGACTCTCCTTCCTATATTAATAAGAATTGACAGGAAGTTAACTCGAGAAGTTCTTGGAAAGTTTATAGGAGTTCTTAGAAATTCTAGAGAGTTCTTTAGAGTTCTACTGGAGTTCAGTAGAATTACTAAGCAGTTGATATTAGTCGGCAGTTAGCTGAAGACTAAGGAAGTCAGCTTTCAGTAGAAGATTACCAAGTTCCTAAAATTTTGGGTGCGTTAAGTCGATTAGCAACCGACGTAGCACGATTATAACTTTCAGTGCGAAAACTACTCCACAACACTCTCAAAAAAAATTTTTTTTTTCGTGGAGGGAGGAGACATGCAAGGTCATTATGTCCCAATAGAAGAAACAAATGCTTTACGCGCGGAAAGCAGGGACATTGAGCTAAAAAGAAACGAAACGGCAACTTGTTCGGCATTAGTAGATACACTCAACTACAATGATAGAGATCACGGCTAACGAACAGCTACTAAAATCATTGATTAACACGGGGAGCACAGAAAACTTCTTTAATGCAAGCATTGCGAATAATACATCATGGAAGTCCCTAAACAAAGTAGAGATGACTAACTCGTCACTTTCTATACAAGTACTGGACACTGTTTAGTTGACTAATAAAGGGTACTAATGAAAGATTATGTTGCGACCTAATATTAGGATACATTTTTTGAGTCAACATCAATTAGTAGGAACAATCTTCGGAGTCTCTAAGCTGGGTATGGCATTCTCAAAGCTGCTAGGCTGCTAACAATTGCTGGGTATGGCATTCTCATAGCTGCTAGGCTGCACACTTGAAACTGTGCAGCCTAACAGCTATGAGAATGCCATACCCAGCACTTTTCAACTTATTTTCAACCGATAGTTACTAAATCTAGGCGACACACGGATGAAGATAAATTATTTATCCAAACTCTAGTTACCCGTATGTTGAAGAAAGAGAACAAGAAAACGTGAATGGTAATTTACTATTTTCAGACGATAAACCAGTTTTACAAGAATAGACGTGATGATAGAAAAAATAGCCAAAAACAGTCTATTTAACTCTCAAAAGAACCTACCATCAGGTAGCTATAAGGCACAGCTATAAATCATATGTGGCTTTCGAGGCTAGCTGCAAACTCTATTAACTTCACAGAATACTGTTTAGCTTAATTTAAGGGGTAGCTAGATTTCAGCAGGTGATAGACCAGATAATTTCGAAAGAGAACCTGCAAACCACCTATGCTTACGTCGACAATAAATAAAAATAATATAAAACCCGATCTAGAAAGACTGAATCCATTACTAACTCTTCTGGGCCTTACCCTATCTTTCGACCTCAAATGAAATCATTACATTGCGTCAATAGCTAAATCCACTGCTAGGAAGATTGGGTCACTGTGTCGGGCCAGGAAGTTTTTTTTTCCGCCTGAATCCATCTTGCACATATACAAATCAACCATCCGTGGGTGCATAGAATACTGCTGTCATATATGGTCAGGCGCTTCTGATGTTCATCTCAGTATTCTCGACAGGCTCCAAAGGTGAATCTGTGATGTCATAGGTCCCGACTTAGCAGCTCGACTCCAGCCAATTTCTCGCCGGCGAGATGTAGAGTCCCTCAGTCTATTCTACAAATATTTTTATGGCTTCTGCTCCGGCAAACTTAAGTCACTGGCGCCCCCGCCACAAAAATTTACTCGTGCAACCAGACTGGCAACTAGGTCCCACACATTTATAGCTAGATCGACCAAATGCAGGTGACAATTCTACTCCATCAGCTTCTTTTCTTGCACTTCCTTTCCATATACTTGCTTTCCTGACGGCTACAACCTCCAGGAATTTAAATGCAATGTCAATACCCATCTCTTATCTACTTGACTCCAGTCCTTTCTACATCACCCCGTATATCTTGTTCATTTCTTATCTACCTTCGCAACTGTCTTCACACCTGTGTTCCCATACTTCTCTTGCCCTTTCTCTGACACACCCTTTAACTGATTCGTCTTTCTCTTTACTCTCCTACTAAACTTTTACTTTTATGTAGCTTCCTGCGCATCAGTGGTGGTACCGCCTTGCTTTTGGTAAAACGAGTAAAAAATAAATATTTACCCACTCTATGCTGTGCATTAGGAATGTTTACGTTCTGTTCTCATTAGATGCCGTCGTTTTCAAGTAAAAATCCACCCTCTAACAACTGCATCAAATTTCTCGTTATCGTCTGTAGCAGATAAAGCGTTTAGCGTTTTAAAGAAGGTATCGGGAAAGCAGCTGATCATTCACTACTTCTGATAGTAGGGACAGACGCCTCAGAATGCGCCTTAGCAGCCTCTTTAAGACAATCGGGGAGGCCCGTGGTCCTTTTCTCCAGAACCCTGTCTAAATGAGAAAGTAGGCATTCTGCAATAGGAAAAGAGGCCTATGCTATCTCCGAATTGCTGAGAAAATAGACATTGTTTGAACGTGCGACACTTTAAATTAATTACAAATCAAAAATCAGTCACACTCATGTTTAACGCGAAATCGACCAGTACAATAAAAAATGAGGATATCCAGGTAGAAGATGGAAGTCTCGTGTTACTCGTTCGACATAACATACCGCCCAGGTAAAGAAAACGCAGCGGTTGACACGCTCTCTCGTTTATATAGCTCGGCTGCTGCCAAAGACGAATTAAACAGATTACATAAAGTTTTGTGCCAGCCAGGTTTTGAGCACATGTTTCATATGACGAAAATCAGAAACCTTCTCTTCTCAGTCAGTTCAGTGCCATACGTGATACACAAGAGACATGACTGACTGGGCAGAAGATTATCCCGCAGTAGGTTGCCATTGCTTTCTGGAGTAGATTGGTTGTCAAAGAAGGCTACAGAACCCAATCTGTCCTGTTATTTGACTCATAGGTAGAGGGAGAAGATATGTATTATATTATTAAGTAGTAATTAGTGGGGGATCAGTTTATTACTTCATAACAATATAAAACCGATCTCCCACTTTATACCCAGTAAAGCCTTAATCATGTTTCCAACTATTATATTCAGTCAGTCAGTTACGTGCGATACGTGATACACGCTTTGGGCGATCATGTCTTGAAAGAGACATGACTGACTGTGCAGAAGATTATCCGGCAGTAGGTTGCCATTGCTTTCTGGAGTAGATTGGTTGTCAAAGAAGGCTACAGAACCCAATCTGTCCTGTTATTTGACTCATAGCTGGAGGGAATAAACGGATTAATAACTTTCCCAAGGGTATTTGTGCGTAAGTGAATGCGAGGAATTCAACTGGAATTCGAACTCGGTTCCTCCATTTGTCGTTCCGAGCCGATATCCACTGCACCACAACGCACATCCTCTCTTCTCAGTAGAGGATGTGAAATAGAATACCAACTCATTTAAGACTTTCGCTGAAAATAAACCCGGCGGATTCTACCGACCTAATACCAGCAAGGTCATAAAAGGCGCGTGACCCTACGAAAGAATCGCAACAAAATTTATGTTGACAATAATTGAAAATATTCGCGGTTTACCGTTCCCGATACCCCTGCCCCGACGTATCTTTGTGTTACCCGCGTATATTCTTTCGGATAGATAGGCTTCATTTAGGTCCGAAATATATTACGCTCTCACTTCCTGATTGAGCACTCTGGAAGAATGGTAGACTTTGAAAAACAGTAGCTACTCTAGCATCTACGCATCGTTCATTCAGCAATGAATTAGAACACTCTCAGCTATTGGGCATGTATCATGATAATATACACGCTAAAAAGTCTGCCGAGTGCCCATAATTCATAGGTAGAATCGCTGTCTGACGCCAATTCGGTCGGGTTTCAATCCTGGGTAAAAAGCAATCGGATGTCTAACCGTACTGATATACAGCAAAACAGATCTGTTTGCAGATGACTATATATGAATATATTATGCTCTACAAGATTTATTGTACTGAGCACTTTTATAAAAAAAAATATGAATGCCGGAGAACTTGGAATTGTAAAAAACTGTTGGTTCTCTTCGCCTGGATTTATATATATATAGATCGGTGTGATTTTGTGATCCTGGGTTTCACGCTCTTGCGATTGTCAGACAAACTGATTAATTTTTTTAAAAATTGGCTATATGTAGGGCTGCGTGTATTGGTGTATTGTGGAAGTGGATGGAAATTTGTCGTCGTGACAAACGCAGACATATACACACTTGTACACCCATTGACGTATGCAGAGACGCACACACACGCGCGTCCGCCCACCGACACTCCAGGTCACAATCTTAAGACCAGATGCAAAAGACTTTAAAAATATAAAATACTGTTAGTTTAATCGAAATATATTTGCGAAACACTTACATTTAATTCGAAAATGTAGTTTATCGGCAAATAAATTAAATTATTAAGCTATTAATTGATTAATTTATACAAACTAGAAAAAGTTTTTTTTTCTTTTTTTTTTTTTCATAAAGATAAGATCTTGTAAATAAAAATAGAAAATACATAAATAAATCACAACAACAATTTAATATTCAGTATATCCTCCATTTTTGCATATTACTTTGAAAATACGCTTTGCCATACGCATTATTAATTTCTGTAAGTGTTGACAGGCTCCAAAGGACAACCAGTAATGTGATAGGTACCGACTTGGCGGCTCGACTACAGCCACTTTCCCACCGACGAGATGTGGCTTCCCTTTGTCTGTTCTATAAATACTTCCATGGCTTCTGTTCCAACGAGCTTGAATCACTGGTGTCTCCGCAGCAGTTGCTTACTCGTGCAACCAGACTGGCAACTGGGTTTCACCTATTCACAGCTAGATCAACCAAATGCAGACGACATTCTACTCTTTCAGCTTCTTTTCCCGCACTTCCCGCCTGTGGAACTCGCTTCGTAATTCTTGCTTTCCTGACGGCTACAACCTCCAGGAATTTAAATACAAGGTCAATTCTCATCTCTTAACTACTTTTTTAAGAAAAATCTTTTTGGGAAAATCTTTTGCATGCCAGTCTGAGCCATCAAGATTAATTTTTTTCTCGTCTGAAAACAACACTTTCTTCTATTTATTCACATCTCAAGTTTGATAATCGGAAACAAATTGTAAACCGGAGGTTTTATGGCGAAGAAAAAGCCGAGGCCTCTGCAGAAGTTTCATATTCTTAAGCCCTTTCTTATTGAAACCCAGTCGAATTGTTCGAGGGCAGCATTCAGCATTTGTATTCGCTTTTATCTGATTTGAGGTTGAGCATGAATCTGTCTTAACTTCTCACCAAATGCGTCCGTCTAGAGATGGTGAGATTTTACTGGGGCGACCGTTAGCTTTTTTAGAAGCATACTCATCCGAGTTTTTAATGAACTTATCAATGGCGGTCCTGCTACGGCCAATTTTATTTACAATGGTTTGTTGTGAAAGACCATGTCTAAGAAGTTCAACAATACTCTCCTGTTCGAACCTTGTTAAAATTTTACCCGTAGCCATTATTCAAATTTGAAATTTAGCGCTGGAAATCAGCCAAGTAGATCATTACACGCCTGAAGCTATGAGCAAACTGATTAGTTCTAAAAAATTTTGTCCAGTAATACGTTTTTCCATACATGGTCTTATCTTTATGACCAATCCAAAAATGCGTTTTTAATGTTTGTTTATAATAATCAATTTAAAGCTTAATTGTTTTTACTTGTTGATAAACTACATTTTCTAATTAAATGGAAAAATTAAATTGATAAACTACATTTTCTAATTAAATGACAAACTTTCTCAAATTTCGAATAAAGTAACATTATTTTGTATTTTTAATCATTTTGTATCTAGTCTTAAAATTTTGACCAGGAGTGTATATATATATAGTATTTATAATTCTCGGACAAGAAATGATTAGTCAAAAAATGATGAGTCAAGTCAAGATTTGAAATTGTTTCGCAGAGAGACAAATACGAGGGTCATTCAATAAATAAGGTGAATTTTTCGGTATAAGGACTTCTACGAGGGTCATTCAATAAATAAGATGAATTTTTCGGTAGAGAAGGAGACACGAACGACAACTTCGGACTAGGAGCGCGCAACGAAAGAGGAGAAAAATGGATCCAATGGTGCTCAGCCAATGACCAGGTCATTACTAACACCTGGTTCCAAGAACATCCACGACGTTTATGGACATGGGGAAGTCCAGGAGGTGACACGAAGAACGAAATAGATTATATAACTATAAACAAGAGATTCAGGAACGCAGTAGTCCAATGCAAAACATACCCAGGTGCTGACTGCGGAAGTGACCACGTCCCAGTCATCTGCAAACTAAAAGTGAAACCCCGAAGACTGAAGAAGCCCAGTATGTCACCAAGGCTGCAATACGACACACTAGAGGACGATCTCACCCTGCAGAAAGAATACAATAACAGCGTGAGAAAGAAATATGAAGAACAAATTGGAAAAAGATACTCAAAATGGGATTCACTAAAAGAAGCGATGGTGACCTCAGCGAACAACATAGCCCCAAAGGAAATCAGACGCAGAAGAAAAAACGAGTGGATGACCGAAGAGATCCTCCACATGATGCAAAGGAGACAAAAAATAACGCCAAGACACGGAGCAGAGAACAAAAAATTTCACAAGGAGATAAGGAACAAATGCAGACAAGCCAAAGAGGAATGGCTCAACAACAAATGTGCAGAAGTAGAGAGACTGAGCAGGAACAACAAAGCAGAGATGCATAAAGAGATAAGAGAACTGACAGGACAAAAAACCTGCTCCTCAACAGGATGCATAAAATCCAAGGAAGGGACAATCATAGTAGAGAAAGAGGAAATACTCCAGCGATGGGAAGAATGCATAAAGGATCTCTTTTGCGACAAGAGAGAACAACCGAGAATACACAAGGAGATGGATGAACCGGAAATACTAAAATCCGAAGTGGAAGCTGCAATGGCCAAAATGAACAGAAACAAAGCACCTGGTCCAGATGGCATAGTGATAGAGATGCTGAGAGCCTTAGAAGAATATGGCATAGAAAAGATTACCGATATGATAAACGAAATTTATAGCAGCGGAATAATACCAGACGACCTATGCAAGTCGATATTTATAGCGCTGCCGAAGAAACCTGGTGCAAACGAGTGCGAACTACACAGAACTATCAGCTTAACGAGTCACATTACAAAACAGATTGTCAGAATCCTGATGAATAGAGCGAGAAGCAGAATCAGGCCAGAGATAGGGCAGAAACAGTGCGCGTTCGTCAAGGACACTGGAACAAGGAACGCCATATTCATGATTAGGATGCTCTCTGAAAGGGCATTACAAATGAAGAAAGACTTGTACCTATGCTTCATTGATTACGCGAAAGCATTCGACAATATACGACACAAAGAATTGATGGAGATGCTAGGCAACCTCGACATTTTCGGCAAAGACATAAGAATAATCAAGAATCTCTACTGGCAGCAAACGGCCTGCATACGGACAGGTAACGACCTCAGTAGATACACAAAGATAGAAAAAGGCGTAAGACAAGGATGTGTCTTTTCACCGGATTTGTTCAACCTATACAGCGAGAATATTTTGAGAACCCTAGATGACACGCCAGGATTTGTTATTGGAGGCAACAACCTGAACAACATAAGATATGCGGACGATACAGTGCTGATTGCTGACATGGAAAGGAAACTACAAGACCTCATACAGAAAGTAGCAGTGGAGAGTGACAAGAAGGGACTACAAATAAACTTTAAGAAAACTGAGTGCATGGTCATCAGCAAAAGATACAACCCAAAATGCCAAATACAGGTGGGGGATAACAGAATCAAACAAGTACAAGAATTTAAGTACCTAGGAAGTGTTCTAACAGGAGATGGAAAGTGCGACACGGAGATCCGAAGGCGAATTGGCATGGCAAAGGACGCGTTCCAGAAGATGAGCAAAATACTAACACACAGGAAAATCTCAATAGAAACGAAGAAAAGAGTGCTAGACTGCTACGTGATGTCAGTTCTTCAATACGGCTGTGAATGCTGGACAATATCATCGAAAATGAGGACAAAACTGGAAGCGGCCGAAATGTGGTTCTACAGAAGGATGCTACGGATATCGTGGACTGAGCATACAAGCAACGACGAGGTGTTAGAAAGAATGGCAACAAAAAGGAAATTGATGCTGAGCATCAGGAAGAGACAACTGAAGTTCCTGGGACATGCAATGAGGAAGGAGAGCCTGGAGAACCTGATACTGACTGGCCATATAGAAGGAAGGAGAGACAGAGGAAGACAGCGGATAACATATTTGCAGGGCCTGATCAGGTGGATGACGGAACGGGGGTTGCCAGGAGGAACAGGAGCAAACATACTAAGAGCCACAAGGGATAGGGAGACGTGGAGAGCCATGATCGCCTACGTCCTGAAGGGACAGGGCACATAGAAGAAGAAGAAGAAGAAGAAGAAGAAGAAGAAGAAGAAGGACTTCTACGAGGGTCATTCAATAAATAAAGTGAATTTTTCGGTAGAAGGACTTCTACGTGGATCATTCAATAAATAAGGTGAATTTTTGGTATAATGACTTCTACGAGGATCATTCAATAAATAAGGTGAATTTTTCGGGATAAGACTTCTACGAGGGTCATTCAATAAATAAGGTGAATTTTTGGTATAATGACTTCTACGAGGATCATTCAATAAATAAGGTGAATTTTTCGGTATAAGGACTTCTACGAGGGTCATTCAATAAATAAGGTGAATTTTTAGGTATAAGGACTTCTACGTAGATCATTCAATAAATAAGGTGAATCTTTCGGTATAAGGACTTCTAATACAGATGGAAGCTTACTTTTTTATTTTTCCACGTAGTCTCCCAGTAGTGTCACACATTTTTTCCACCTGTGCACAAGCTTCCGTATTCTCTCAGCGTAAAAACCTTTGCACTAATGTCTCAGTGAATCGCTCACAGCACTTTTGACTTCGTCGTCACTTTCAAGCTTCATGCCTCTCATGAATGCTTTCAAGAGAACAAACAGGTGAAAGTCTGAAGGGGCAAGGTCTGGTCTGTAAGGGGGATGAGGGAGCAGTTCCCAGCCCAGCTCGTTGATGGTCAGCAGTGTTTGGGCTGCTGTGTGAGGCATGGACAATTTTGTGTGCTGTCCCAACAAATAGGCTCAAAGTCCTTGCAATGTCATCCACTGTCTCCCTTCTGTCAGACTGAATGAGGTCATTGACTGATTTGATCACCTCAGGAGACCTCACTTCTGTATGCCTCCCAGGCCTGTCTTCATCCTCAACACTGCTCCGTCTTTCTTTAAACAATTTCGACATTTTTTGGCTGAAACATGTGGCACCATACACAGTTGACATTCTCCTATGAATTTCAACTGGTTTGCACCCTTCAGCAACTAAAAACTTGATAACTGACCTCTGTTCAATCCTGGAGCGTGCTTCTTGGTCGGCCATCTTTGTTAATCTCCAAAACTCTCAAAGTTTTTTTTCAGTCTGCCATAGCTTTATATATATATATGAGTATAGGTGGTAGGTATGGATGGAATAAAATTCCGCATCCAAAGAAAAAGTGATCAATACAAAGTAGACCGAATAATATTTGTTTTGAACTTGTAACATAAATATGTCATAATATCACTACAAAAGTAGCTATTTTGTTTCGACACTACCTGTGTCTTACCAAGTAATCTATCTCTCTCTCTCTCTCTCTCTCTCTCTCTATATATATATATATATATATATATATATATATATATATATACTGGCGTTAATTAATAAATATACATATGCGCGTGCACATATTATAGAGTATTATTATTCAGGTGTTAATAAAATAATGCTCAATGTATGAATAGAGCTATATATATTCCATTTGTAAACGAGTTATTGAGCAACCCTGGTTTCTACCATGAGTTGTGTCATCATGGACAATTTTGTGTGCTGTCCCAACAAATAGGCTCAAAGTCCCTGCAATGTCATCCACTGTCACCCTTCTGTCAGACTGAATGAGGTCATTGATTGATTCGATCACCTCAGGAGACCTCACTTCTGTAGACATCCCAGGCCTGTCTTCATCCTCAACACTGCTTCATCCTTCTTTAAACAATTTAACCCACTTGTAGACATTTTTTTGCTGAAACACGTGTACATATATAGAGTATTATTACTCAGGTGTTAATAAAATAATGCTCATTGTATGAATAGAGCTATATATATTCAATTTGTAAAAGAGTTATTGCGCGACCCAGGTTTCTACCATGAGTTGTGTCTTTTTTAAAATTACAAGAAATTATAACGTTTTCTTTCATGGTTCTATGAACGTAATAAGTATTTTTTTTAGTATGGTTACACTTAGTCCTAATTTCCGTTCGTTCATTCTGTAATCATACTAAAAACCCATAAAAAATACTAAAAAATACCTATTTTCACGTGACAGGGAATTTTTGAACTGGCAATTTTTAAAATTACAAGAAATTATAACATTTTCATTCATGGTTCTATGAACTTAATAGGTAATTTTAAAAAAAACACCGTTACGTGAGCGTCCTTTAAAAAACCGTAAATGGCAAAATCAGTTATTGGAAATCACCTGAAGACACAACTCGTGGTAGAAACCTGGGTCGCGTAATAACTCGTTTACAAATGAAAAATATTCAAAAGTTCTACAATATAATTGTATTGAACACTTTTTAATACAAATGTGCACTGGTCTAATTTTATTATGACCAAAAACTAAGTAATTAAACAATCACTGTATATATATATATATATATATATATATATATATATATATATGTGTGTGTGTGTGTGTGTGTGTGTGTGTGTGTGTGTGTGTAAACACTCTTACTATTTTGGAAGCGTTCTTTGTTAAGGATAACAGGTCAGCTACATCGACATTTTTCGATAGGTCTATTGTATTGCTCGAGCTTTAAAATCGCTGTATTTAATTCTGTTTTTTTCTTTCGTTAGCACATGTGTTATGTCCTGTCATTGCTGCAGATACATAATAGACCATTCTGTTTTGATTGCGAGGAAAGCTGAAAGAAAATATGTATCAGAGGTTCTGTTTAATGTTACTGAGAAAAGGAAAGCGTACATAATAATATGGAACAAACGGAAGTTAGTGGAGGCAATAACGCTCTCGTGCGTTTAGCGTCTGATTCAATGAAATGGAAACATTTGATAATTTTTGAAGGTTTTCATTTTTGTTCTTTAAATAATTCCCTTACATTCATACTCATGGTGACTTTCTAATCGTAGGGGAAGCCCTTGAGGATCACCGAATCCCGTGAGGAACGAACCCACTATTCAGTAACTGCGTTAGTGAAAAAATCTCGCTAAACATTCTTCTTCTTCTTCTATATGCCCTGTCCCTTCAGGACGTAGGCGATCATGACTTTCCACGTTTCCCTATCCCTGGTGGCTCTGAGCACGCCTTTTCCTGTTACACCGTGCAATCCTCGTTCCGTCTTCCACCAGATTAGGTTTTTTTTTCTTTTTAATCGTATCACCCTGAACAAGGCGGTAACGCCACTGATGTGCATGGGGCTACATAATAGTGAAAAGATTGGAAAAGAAAAAGCCAGAAACCACATCCTAAACAGGGAACAAGGGATGAGCCTATTAACCTGTTCAATAGACATGGGTGGTGTGTGAACCGGGCGATAGATAGATCTATCTACTCCAATTGAAAAAAAAAAAAGAAGCAAAGTGAGAAGATTGGAAAAGAGAAAGCCGGAAACCAAATCCTAAACAGGGAACAGGAATCTTTGACTCCTTCAGATATGTTATCCGCTGCTTTCCCCTGTCTCTTTTCCCTCTATTTGACCTGTTAGTATCAGGTTCTCCAGGCCCTCCTTCCTCATTGCGTGTCCCAGGAACTTCAGCTGTCTCTTCCTGATGCTCAGTATTAATTTCCTTTTTGTTTTCATCATTTCCAAGACCTCATCATTGCTCACATGCTCGATCCATGAGATTCGCAGCATCCTTCTGTAGAACCACATTTTAGTTGCTTCAAGTTTTTCCTTCATCTTTAATGATATTGTCCAGCATTTACTGCCATATTGAAGGACGGACAGCACGTAGCAATGCAGTACTCTCTTCTTTGTTTCTAGCGAAATTGTCCGGTTTCTTAAAACTTTACTCAACTTCTGGAATGCTTCATTCGCCATGCTAATTCGCCTTCGAATCTCTGTGTCGCACTTTCCATCTTCTGTTATAACACTTCTCAGGTATTTAAGTAACGCATTTCATTCCTATAAATTCATTAATCTGGAGAAGTTCCTTTTCAGGAAGAAAACGCCCCCTTTTGTTTTTCTTTCTTTTTTGGAGATCAAATATGGATCGTAATCCGACAGAATGAAAAAATAAAGAACAAACAGGAAACATTTATCAATCTAACCTGTTTTACTTTTAGTAGACAAGGTTGTCTTTTTTAAGCATTTGTATTTGGCATTTTGGGCTGCCTTTTTTACTGATGACCATGCATTCAGTTTTCATGCAGTTTATTTCTAGTCTTTTCTTGTTAGTTTTTTTCTGCTACCTTCTCCACGTTTATGTACATGTCTACATGCATGCTTTTGGTTGTTATTGTGATATTTTGTAAAGTTGCTAAAATCAAATCTTTCACGACACGATAAGTTAATTTCCACGGGTATGGCATAGTTGAACTCTCTTATTCAATTAAGAATTAAGGACTCATCAAAAAATTCAAATCGGATGAAAAACGGCTACTACCAGTTGTTATTGTTTGATCCCCATCCTTTCTACTCCCAGACGATTGCCCATGTGGGTTTAGTTAGAACGTCATAGAAAAAAAACTGTTTTACTACGATGTTTCTAGTGCGAATAAAAATATTCTAACTGTTGTGGGATCTCCCCTTTTTCTATGATAATGGACTTGACTTGAGTATACATATACTCCTGCCATCGTGAGATACGTCAGACTCCGAATGATACCGGAGAGATCCGTCAGAGTTGATCTCCGGATATGACACGTCGGCTCTCCGCCCAAAGGCAGAGAACATCAACCCAATCGTGGCTATGCCGAAAGGGTAGAGTCACGACTGGGTAAAGTCAGACAGCTATTTTTGGCTGGGCTATATGGCCCGGATCACCCACTCTAAAAAGGCCTTGTGCCACATTTTTCCCCAGTGGAGGGTGCATTGATATCGATCCGAAAGATACCGGCGCAATCTGTCAGAGTTTATCTCTGGACTTGACACTGTCGGCTCTCTGCATTCGAGCGGAGAGCTTAAACCCAGTCATGGCTATGCCGAAGGGTAGAGTCACAACTGGGTAAAGTCAAACAGATATTTTTGGCTGGGCTATATGGCCCGGGTCACCCACTCTAAAAAGGCCTTGTGCCAAATTTTGCCCCAATGTGGGGGGGTGGATTATTATCGATCCGTAGAGAGTACCGTAAGAGATCCGTAAGATACCGAAAGATACCGAAGTTACACAGAGAATACCGCGTCAGTAATTATAGTAGCTCTGAGCTCCACTCAGCCAGAATAATATTACACGAATATACTAATTCCAGCACGGCTTCACTTCAAAGACTTATATATATATATATATATATATATATATATATATATATATATATATATATATATTAGCAGTATAGCCCGGCGTTGCTCGGGTGTAATGAAAGCTTTAAAACTAATCCATAGTCCTGGAGCTTAATCTCTTTGGACGTTGGCACGAAAGACTAAAAAGCAATAGTTGTTTCCAGTTAAAGTGAAACCGTAGACTAAAAGAGAAATGAATGAATGTAAATCAAATTTTAATTTCCTGGTATCGATATCAAATAAGTATTTTTCGTCGTAAACTGAATTTTGAAGGTTAAATAAGTGCTCTGAGTAAATGGTATCATGGCTGAGACTAAGAACTACAATTATACCTACTTAGAGCCAAACACGAAGCAAAAACTAAAATAAAAGAGCTGAAAAAAATACAGACATACAGGCAGATAAACAGACACACACAAACATCTTGCCTATATATATATATTATCGATTTTCTACCCTATTGTAAGAACTGCAACCTTGAAACTTCTGAATATCGTTTCTTATGTCTTTGTCTATGAGTGTATCAAATTTGATTAAAATCGGACCACTCTTTCTATAACCCGATTTTTTCGATTATTGATTTTCGATATTTATCGGGAGTACCTCGACGCAAAACCTAGCAGACGTTTATAGTACAACTGTGTAAATTTTCAAGAAAATCGGTTCAGCCGTTTCGGAGTCTATAGGTAACGGACACACACACACACACACACACACACGCGCGCATGCACAGACAAATTCCATTTATATATATATATATATATATATATATATATATGTATTCTTTACTAATCGTATTCCTGGATTACTAACCTGCTTGTCAGTTTGTATCTTTACGTTTGATATAATTTATTTTTCTATCTCAAATATCTGTTTTGTTGTTCATTCTTTTGTGCGGTTCCTCACCTGGAATCCACAACAGTAAATGTGGAGTTCTGGTGACAAGAAAATTTGGAAGTGTGACTTCTAAATACCGTGTCTCGTCAGAACAAAGGCAGTCATGGCTCTCCACAACTCTCTATTACGAGTGACTCTTAGATATTTTCTCTTTGCTAAGGATGAAGAAAGAGAGCTTGGAGAATCTGATACTCACAGGTTATATAGTGCGAAAGAGAGACAAGGGAAAGGAACACGTAACATACTTGATGAGCTTCAGAAAATGGATGGCAGAATGGGGTTTGGGTGGTTTAACAGGAGAAGGCGTGCTAAGAGCCACCAGGGATAGGGAGATGTGGAAAGCCATGATCACT